>JALIZH010010299.1:0-274838 GCA_030522465.1 Rhipicephalus appendiculatus | reverse complement strand
GTCCCCTCTGCTACTCCTGGCCTTTCCACCAAGTTGGTCCGCAAGTACCACGGCCCATATCGTATACTTCAAAAAACATCACCGGTCAACTACCTCATCGAGCCACTGGAACCATCTTCTGACCATCGTCGCCATGGCCAAGAGATCGTCCACGTGTCCAGACTGAAGCAGTGCTACGACCCTCCCGTGTTTACTGGCTCCTAGGTCGCCAGGATGGCTCCTTATTGCGCGGGGAGTAATTGTACTGAATGTGAATGGCAGACGCTCCGCTAGTACGGAAGACGACGACGACGATCGGTGGCTGTGGTTGTCGCTCACGCACGCGCTCGCCGGTAGCTAGACTTGCCCGATAAAGAGCCTTTCACGAAGCTACGTCTGACCTCTTTCTCGACGTACAACACCCCCCCTTTTAATATATATATATTCTAATGAAGACAAAGCGGTGCTCACGCACGGGCGCATGCTCGGCTAGGGAAAGAGGAGAACGAAGTCACAATAAGAACAGCCGGCCCGCGTGATGGTGCTGTCTCTCCTCTCTTTTGTTTACAGTGGAGCAGTCATCATAAGCGAAGCCTTATGGCAGAATCCACCTGTGCTACAGCATCTTCGGCTTTGCGGACGCCTCACTGAAGGAACGGCGTCCACGCTTCCTAGGCATGAAATTCGCAAGCTTGCTGCCGCAGAAAGCCCAGTTCGGGGATGGCGTCTAGGCCTTCTCGTCACCCGCTTACGAGGTGGCGCTAGAAGCACCGTCCGGGGAAGGTGTCCAGGCCTCCTCGGCGGCTCCGACGGTATTATAACGCCGCTTCCATTCGCCATGGTGACCACGCTTCCATTATCCAGGACATTGCCGCCGCACTGATGGCTGCGACGACCACATACTCCGCGGTTGCGGCCAAGGGCTCCCCGGGCGGCTCATGCGACGATTCAGTGCAGATCCTCCGCGCCACCACGCGCCTGTCGCAACTGGGCAGCTTGGCGCCTTCTGAGGTTTGCAGGACGATGTTTTCCTGTGGATCGATACCACCAACTCGCTCACGAACTCCCATGACTGGACGGATCAGCAGAAATGGTGGGTGGCCATCGCCACCTCCGCGATGGCGCCAAAGTATGGCACGCCTCCGAAGGCGTCAGGCGGCAGTCCTGGTCTGAACGGTGTGCGAAGTCCGCCAGCCTCTTTTGGCCCTTTCCAATACCATGACTATCTTGCTGCCTACCCTTTGTCTACCACAGCTGAGGGCGGTCAGACACACAACCTAGCCAGTGCAGCTCGGGCCTCTATCACCCTGCCCTGCCTCAATGACCGAGATCGTGAAGGGCACCATCCCGACACTGCAGCTGTGCCCACTGGCCCATCTACGTAGAGCGTGGTCGACTTCAATGCCGGTGGAACTCACTCTATGGTAACCTCGATACTCACCGTAGTCGATACCACCGCGGGTTCAGGCTTAGCGAGCCACAGGGCCGCGTATACCGTCGCCTGCTCACGTATAGCGCACCGCTCCGCGCGCGCTCAACTAGGAAGCGCTTAGCGCCGCGCGGCAAAAACACAGTGTTCGATCTAACAAGACACAAACACTTTATTGCCTTTCGCGGCACCCACAACACAGTACAACGTCCGCTCCCGTGACGCGGGGAGCGAAGGGCTCCCGAGCACGAGGACGGTACAGCAAAAGGGGAAACCGCGAGCACGTCGCACAGGGCCTGGTCGCGAGAGTTATGGCAAACCTCGCACGCGTAGGCCTCCGGCAAGTGCGGCTCAGCGTAGTACGACCACGCAAGAGCACTAGGCACCGCTCTTTGGCTTATCGTACAGAACCGGACCTAAAGGTAAACACGCCTGCCAAGGATGCCGAGGCACCCGGGCAGGCTACAGTCCGGCGATTCCCAAAGGGGACGCGGACGGGAACGCAAAAACACGTGCTTACCCTGCGCTGCCCAAGGAGAGAGAGCGTTCCCGGCGCGCACGTTACTCGGTCTCGCCGCCTCTCGAGACCACGCGAGATAGAGTGCCTCGATGCGCGCGCCCCCGCTTAGAGTGTGGACAATCTTTGAAAGGGTCGACGCCGCCTCGCCTCGCGCGTCCGCCATGTTTTACCCCACGCCGTGCTATTTTTAAGCGTGCACGCGGCGCCTGCCGCCTTGTCGCCCGTCTGATTCGTCGCGAGTCCCGCAAGATGGCTGGATGTCGCGTGCCATAGTGCACGAACCATTCTAGGAATGGATTGAAGATGTTTTCTTTCCCAAGGGATCCTAAAAGAATACTTTTATGGCCAATGATAATAAAGCGTGACAAGTGGCAGCCGAAGAGTGCCTCTCGTCTATACAGCTTGTGTATTGCAAGCACGTCGGGTACTTTTGGGATGATTTTTAAAACGGCTTGTATATTACTAGCAACACCATTACAAGTTATGTGTGTGGTTTTGACTGCGTGTTGGTGCCTCGAATGTTGAGAACCGTTCTCATAAATTTGGCGTTGTTTTGGTGTGCTTGGAAATCGTACTTTCGCAATCGCGGGCATCTCCTTCTACTTTTTTTTTTATGTATGAACGTGTGATTATGAATATTGTCGCGTCTGTAATGAACTGCAACTATTCACTCTGAGTTGTGTTTTCTTGCGGAACAAGAACGACAAATAGAAAAAAAAATTTTACGTTATCCGGTGGAATAATTTTTCCAGAATTACCTCCCTGAAGGAACGCTTTTTTGTGTACCATACACGGTCATTAATTTCAACGCGCAGTTTGCGGCGCTGAAAAAAATGGCTGCAGATCCACGAAGTGACTGCTGATGACGGAGGGAAGCTAGGTCTTAAGGTGCATAATGTCTACGTTGAAGTAGCCGACTAGCATATAGGATGGACAGATATGGACAGACGCACGCACAGATGGACGGACGGACGGATCCACGGACGGTACGGAGGGATGGACCCATGGATAGATACACGGACGGATGGACGCACGCACGGACGGACAGATGGACGGACGGACGGCGGGACGGACAGATGCACGGATGGACGCCCGGACGGATATATGCATGGACGGTTGGACAGAGTACGGTCTATTTTTAAATCACATGCGCGCTATGAACGCTCTTTGTACGGTATATGTAACAGCCAGGCCCGTAGCCAGGAATTCTTGCAAACAAAAAACACCCATTTTCACTATTTATTTTATTTATTTTCGGTAAAACACCCCCCCTCCATAAGGGCCGGGCCCCTAGCCCCCCCCCCCCCCCTGGCTACGGGAATGGTAACAGCTGTGTTTCGGTCAGACGGTGACAACGGACATCGTGAGAGCCTAAGGAGCTTCGCTCCTAAAAACTGAAGCATCACAGAGTAGAGTCGTTTCCGCTGCGATCGCTAAACGACATTGTGATGCTTACCGCATTTTCGCTGGTATTTTCTCGAAATGGGAAATACAGCCGTATTTTAAATAGGCATTCAATAGGAGGACACGAGGATGAATATATCCGGCAATCGGTCACATAAAACAGCAGCCTCAGAACCTGCGCGCGAATTCTATTCGCTTTAAGATTTAGCTAAACAGCGAGTAATTTAAATCTTAGGGTTCTCACGTCAGCAAGTTTATCACTGCTGATGCATGTTGGGAAATGCTGTGTGTATGCGGTGTAAAAATACATAAATAAACGAACATATACACCCGCAAACTATAAGTGAATAGTGATGCCTCCAGCTCTCAGTGATCCAAAGCATCTGTGCACCACTCAGCCGCAGCCAGCGGCCGCGCCGGCGGTGAGGGTCATTACGTCCTGCAACACCTTTAGGCGCGAAACATTCGATTACTTGCTGTGATACGTGCCTACAAACCTATGACTAGCAACATCCGTGAATGATTATGCGTTTGCGAAGGCAAGTCCAGCCCAAAGTGCCTTTACTCGTGAGGAAAAGGCTGCGAATACGCGCGCTGGCAGTGCGCGCATTGACGATTGGGATCAGTAATGGCGACCGCTGTAGCAGACGATGCGCTTGTCTCCACCCTGAACGGAGCGGAGGCGAACGAGCGCATCGAGGCACTCTAACGCGAGACCACGGGCGACGCCATCTATCGCCATGCGGTGTCACGAGAGCAAGGGAGAGGGAAAAGGACCGGCAGAACGGCGGAATGCCCGCGCAGAGGCTTCGGGCGCGCCTGAGATCCCCACATCCTCCTCTCCTTAATTCGCCCTATACCGGTCTGCAAATGCAGCTGGTCGTCGCTCATGCACGCAAATACGCCATGCGATGAGCAACAGCTAGCCTCAGCCCGGCCCTGCAACTGCTGCTAAAACTCCTAAAAAACAATACATACACTTGAATTATGCGAAAGGGGGTAAACGAAAAGAAGGCTAGTGTTCGTGATGCTCACGCGGGAAAGCGTCCACGGCGCAGAGGAGAGGTGATGCGTAAAGTTTTGGCTAGGTGGATGCCGGAGTGCAAGGCAAGAGGACTCTTCGGAGTCCCCATGCGTGGAACGGGCTCACCTTCTGCCCGACGATGTTGTCGACGATAGGCCCGCGACGAAACGCCGCTGCGGTGGTGGTTCAGCCGGAATACCTCGTTGGTATAGACAGCCCCTCTGCTGGTATCCTGACGCCAAAGGCGTCCTAGTGTCGGCAGAGAGCCAGGCACACCAGTTATGTCAGCCGGCCTCGGCGACGGCCAAACACTTCTTTGCGAGCACTGGCCGTAAAGAAGTTCGCTTACTGAGGCTAGACAATACGGTGAGGGCCTTCGGTTGCGGAAATAAGTCCGCCGTCCGGCGCGCAATCACTAAGGTGACCGCTTCCTCAGATTATAGCGATGATTTCGCTAGATTTCGTCGTTTGTTCTTCGAAATGCTGTCACTATATCGAAAACATGCCGTAATTTGCGCTGAACAGTGAAGCAAGAACACTTTGAGCCGAAATTGACTCATCGCAAGCGAATAGGGGTAACGTCGGATGGCTACATTGCTGGACTCTCGGTAACTCTTTGTTGTGTGGTGTGTGTGTGTGTGTGTGTGTGTGTGACACCGTCGAACGTCGACGCTGTGGTGTTGAAGGTTGTCCCGTGTTCGTGTTCTAGTGTATGCTTTGATACATCGAGAAGCCTTCATGCAACGATGCTTGGTTCTCAGTGCGCGCTCGTTGGACACTTCCACATGAGGTAAGTCCACTCTCACTATGTCGTTCGCGTAGCGCAGTGTGTAAAGTCATCTGTTCTTAGCGAGCGTCGCAAGCTATAATGTTTTTTCCAGCGGTCTATGAGATAGTGATGAAGGGATAAAATGACGCGGGGGGCATTTGGAAAAGCGGTTTGGGACCACTTTATGCTGGTATCACTCAGTATGTTAACACCGTCGTGGCGTAGCGGCTGTGTGTAAACCTCATGACGCCGGCCTTAGAGATAGTCCAGCGGCATCGCCGGCTTGTTTTATTTAGGGGTGGCGGGGGTTGGATGTATGGGAAGTACGCCTAAATTTTCGATCGTGATCACCAATCGGCGTGGCTATGCGGTCAACAATACTCCAAACAATTCAGGTTCATTGAGGCGAGCTCGAGCGCGCCAAGCCTAATTCGACTAGTTTGCTTAGTTAAAATCATCTTAGTGCAGAAGCTAACCACCAGCCTCAAATCTCGACTGAAATTTACCTCATCGACCCTACACGATGGTCTAGTAGTTACGGCGCTCGACTGCTGATCCGCAGGTCGCGGGTTTGAATCCCGACCACGAAGGCCGCATTTCGATTCAGGCGAAATCCTAGATGCTCGTGCGCTCATATTTAGGTGCACGTTAGAGAACCCCAGACGGTCGAAATTTTCGGAGCCCTCCATACGGCGTCTCTCATAATCATATCGCGGTTTTGGGACGTTAAACCCTATCATCTAACTAATTTACCGCATCGAGGACAGTCGTGGTCTATAAATATAAAGTCCGCTCAGCATCACTCAATTCAAATTGTTAAGACCGGTCTCGACTGTGAATACAGGGAATGTGCCTTCATTTGCGACAGTATTCTATGAATGCACAGTGCCCGGTTCCGGTATGAGTGCGTAGTGTATCTAACACGCACTGGATGCCTGTGCTTACAAACGCGTGTGCGGTAGCAGTTGTTCAATACGCGGGTTGTTTACTTGCTTGTTGTTACGCAGTTGTTTATTGTTGCCTCAAAAAAAAAAAGATTAGTCACTCCACCTGTGACACAGCAAGTTGCGTCGAGGAAAATACTGCATCAGGTGGCCCCCGAAAATTACGCAACATAAAAAGGGAATTTATTCATTGTCGACTGACTTGCAAAGTTGTTTTTCATGAAAGCTACATGATTGTATTGATACTTCGGCAGAGTTGGTTTTGCTAATCTGTTATTTTTATTTTACTGAAAGGCTTGTTGCTGCTGTCACTGTGGAGCTGGGATGGCTGCGATAGGTTTGTATATCAAATACTGTTGTCTTCAAAGTGAGAGTTCTCATTTTTGGTTTTGTTGATCTGTGTGTAGCAATATGCAAGATAGCATAAAAGCCCAATCAAGCTCTATGTGAGTAATGTAGTGTTAGCATTCAACTGTAATGCAGAAGTAAAAATTGTACACAGATAAAAATGACCCAAAATGCTACTTAATGCAAAAGCTTTCAGACGAGAGAGAGCAACAGTCGCGGACAGACCTCAATGTAATAAAGCCAGGTGTTACATTGGGCTAGTTGGTAATCTATATTCAACATCCAGCACCGAGCAGACAAAGAACAAGTAAAGGGACAAAGTCAAGCACTCACTTCCAACTGCGGAATTTTAAAAAAAGGTGTGTATGTTGGCATTCTACATAATGTGAACACATGTAAACAGTGACAAAACAAGCGTCAACAAGTTCGGCAGAAAAACATTGGACGTGACATTCGTTCATGTTGTGCATTTGTTTAGCATGCATTCTGTCATGCCCGGTAAGTTTTTTCTGTATAACTTCTTACGCGACTGTTTGCGTCCTCACGTGATGTAGTATGCCGACATAAGTGCATGGGCATTTTTCACTAACTCCTCAGCAGGAAGTCAGTGCTTGTATTTGCTCCTGTTCTTTTCCTTTGTCCGCTTTGCGCTGGTTGTTGAAGCCCCATTTAATGCTCACTCGTGGTTGTTGCCATGTCTCATCTAGAAGTTCTTGCACTTATTATGATTGAGTGTGGAGTACCAACTAGTTCAAACCATTCTTGAAATAAAATTGACTTCAGTTTGCTTCTAGTAGCTTTACAAAAAACATCAGTTCAGCTGTTACACATTTAATGAAACACCTGTAGATGTGTTTTGAAGCATCACAGTTCTGGCTAACATCAGCGGATAGAACTACCACTATAATTTCTTGCATTAAGGGTAGCAAGATTGCACATGCCCTGTCTCATTTGCCACCCTAATTGTTCTGTTCTTTGATTTGATTGATAAGCTTACCAACCTAGCGTGGTGCATGGATGCTGGCATTAACTGGTAGCTAATCTCGAAAGATCGAAGATCGAATACTACAGTGTGGCGTTTGTTTAGAGGACTATACCACCATGTGCTTAGATCGAGTCCTGTGCGAGGAAGGCACAGCAGGAAAAATGCATTCACCTTGGACAATGCGACATTAGCAAAAGGACCACGGAATATTCTCTTGTTTCCTAAAAATTCATCATAGAAAAATTTGGCCTTTGTTATGCCCTTCTATCATCATGCATGATACAATTCATCTTAGTAACGACCTTTGCATTGACAAGGTTGTAAACAGTTACAGTTGAGCAAGAACTACTGGAAGCAGTCGGAATTTTCTGCTGACACCCATTGTTCCTACTCTGGGCAGTTGCAGTGATGTGATTGCTGTGTCAATTGCGCCAAACTGCGCCAAGAAGTGGAACCTGCTACATCCTGCTACATTTCGGCAGAAATCGCATAATTTGCGCCAAGCGTGCGCCAAGACATTACTTTTGCAGTCCTTCGGAGAGAAGAAAATTATGGCAGGCGCTCGAATTACATAAGTTACCATCGTAATTTTAGTGGCCATTGAAGCAGACAGGTGAGAGCTGTGTAGTTATAAGAAATCGCCCAGGGCCACCAGCTGCGTACTCCACACAGAATGTTATTCGTTGGGCTAATGGTGATGAGCTGTAACTTGCACTTGCCGCCAGTTGCGACCATTTTGCCCAGCTGCAAAGCCATGCACACAGTGTCTCGTAAATGGTGACTTCTGCACCGAAGCACGTGCCCTGCCGTAAACTTTAGCTTAGTGCTAACAGATGGCAGGCTCTCAAAATATTGTAAGCTGGCAGCTTGTACGAGAGCTGGATGTACTGACACAAACAGCGACGCCAAGGAGGGGGAAGTGGAAGCTAAAGTGCCACGTATAGAGTATAAATATTTGTCTTAATTAAGAATGCAGGTTCACATACGCAAGATTTATTTCAGCACCCCATTACATGTCTAGATTCTATTCAATCATAAAATCTACATATTCAGTTCACCGGCCAGAAAGGGGGGGAAGGGGTAGTTGGCACCAAGGAGTGCTAACTACTCATACTATGAAATTACATCGTCAAATCAGGTAAAAGTCTGAATGTTGTGGAACCAGAAAGAAAATCGAATAATCTGTATAACCACAAGTTTTTGTGAGATGGCAGTCTATTATATGATTGCATAAATTACAGTAAGCATTACATTTTGTAATAGGAATTTCTAGCTAGGTTTATTTATAAAAAAGATGAAGTGCTACTTGTGCTGACATCCGAAAGATTCCATAGAGGGCACTCAAGTTTTAATACCACATAATGGCCAGCATTTATCAGTTGTGGAGCGCTATCTCGTTGTATCGGTGCTGTTTCTCGACTGCGCAAAAATTTAATTTAGAGCAAGCCTTCATCATCAGAAAATTTCTTTGAGCACACTGTTGTAATTGTAGCACAATTTGTCAATCATTTATTATACCCTCCATGTTATAAACCACCAATGAACCAAAATTCTTACGATTCTGTCTATAAATTGCGACAGCATGTACTTCGCCACACTGCTCAAGCGTTTAGGTTGTGCCGACAAGCACAGACGTCAACACAATATAGTTCTTTTTTTAATAACAAAAAGAATATGCATGGCAAGCTTTTGCTGTCTGTAGCGTATCGGGAGGAAATATTGGGCGGCCTGATGTGTCACGGATATATAGAAGTTTAGGGCTGTCTGCAGGAAACCGAAGAGTAGTGAGTTAATTCCACCTTTTGGGAAAGTATGCATACACCAATACATGTATGCGTACATATGTTTATTTGTTGAATGTGGTAAAACTGCTCCCGCTTAGCTACTTTTGTGCTCCAAAATGTGTAGGAGGCAACTGCTCGAAAAGACTGATCTGGTGCTCCAGTACGAGGTTTCAGCTGCTCCAAAAGCTGCGCCGAATCGGCTTTGGCCGATCACATCACTGCAGTTGTGTAACATCATAACTGCGCCCATATCTCTACTTTATTTTAGCTTGCACAAATAGGAAACCAATTGTAATGGTATGCACATTCCAAGAAAAGTGAAACTGAAAACACAAATTAATGTTTCAGTGAATAGAGTTCCAGTTGATAAAAGTTATCTCTGTCTATGCAGTCTCCTGGAGCCAAGGTTCACTGGGCTAGACCATGGGCCTAAAGGAACTGCAACCACAGATTGCTGATGTTCATTCCTATCACTGGAAATAGGGCAGCCCCAGCCAGCAGGGTTCTGCAAAGTTCACTCATCAAAGTCTGCACCGACCTGCAGCACCAGCACTGAAAATTTCTTCTTTAACATGAAGGTAGCGTACCCTCTATTCACTCAACAAGAATCCCCAAAGGTCACCATATCTATGGTGCTGTCCACATCCATTATTCCTAGCATCATCACGTTGTGCATGATCCATTGCAGAATATAATTTAGTCTGTCATGTGGATTCACTATATGTGTACTACCCGTGTCAAACGAAGCCTGAACAGCGGCAAGCATTCGCAGTGGTATAGTGCGTGCCATCAAGTTATTACCGTGGACAGGCGCGCGCATGTATGCGCGCCCTGTCCACGGTGACAACTGGATGGCACGCACTATACCACTGCGAATGCTTGCCGCTGTTCGGGTTTCATTTGATGCGGATAGTACATGCTCATGCCCTCTTTTTTTTGGTTTCTGTGAACATTGAGACTTGACTGCCTCCTTTTTTTTGGTTTCTGTGAATGTGGATGCTTGACTTATTTTGATGCCAATTCATTGTCAGACCAGCATGCAATAAGTGATGCCATTCGTCGTTAGGGGAATTTTGGACATGTAAGCCAATGCTATTGTTATATTTCACCTCTGTTTATCACAGCGTATACATGTTATATACAAATAACGTACTAACAAAACGAACTGAAAACCATGTGCTGCCAATGCACATTTTTTTTAAGCAGAGGGCCAGAAACAACACCAAGGTCCAAAAATCGTAATGAAAAGAAATATGCACACTTTTGCTATGTGCACGTGCTGCTGCAATAATTTTGCGAATACGTGTTAAAATAAGGAAGTTTTGGGGTTACAACATCCGTTTCAGCTGGTTTCAAATTTTCGTGCGGCCTTGCCACCCTTCTCCACCATAGGGAGGGCAAAGACATAGCCCGTCGTCGTGACTCTGCCCACCTCGGCAACATGACATGACATCAGCGATACGTTATCAGCGCGCAGCCAGCGACCGAGCAGGGCACTTCACATAAGCACGTGTCATAGAGGCACGGGGAGCACCCTTCCCCTAGTGGCAAAGAAGTGAGACGCCTCTTCATCTCGGAGGCTTTCATTTTGGCAATACCGCTTCTCCCGGTAGTCTCGGGCTCTACAAAACGCCAGGAGCAGCACAGAAAAATGAAAATGCGGACTGCGCGGCCAAAACTATCACCGCAGGGCCAAGGCGGCGTTTCGTAGGGCAAATGACCAAACGACGAGCTCAGTGGTATGTCAAGTTGCCCATGGCCAAGTTTGTGTCACTGCGCGTACGAGGGTAATTGGTCAGAAGGAAAGAGGCGCGGGAATTGTTTTTACGGAATGAAGAGTCTGGGCGGCGTGCCGCGCTGTAATATTCGGAAAATGATATCGCCGTGGTCTACTGTACGAATTGGCAAGCTTCTTTTGGGGGGGTGCAAAAAAAATGTCTGAGCCTATCTACTGGCTCTTTAAGCAGCCACTTCCCGCTGGTTGATTTCACGAAAGATAATAAAACTTTGAAGTTACTGATTTTCTTGATAATTTTTATACCATGCCCATATGACTGAATAGCGTGAAATCACAATTTGTTTTCAAAGAAAATTTTTTGAACAAAGGAAAAATCAACAAGTATCGCCGGGTGACGACAACCATTTTACAATGAGTGAGTTTTTGTATATTCGCGACCATACTAACAGCAACTTACGTATTCTTAAAAATTCTCTAGAAACGTGGCGTTTTTGAAACTTTGTTGATTTCGGGACGCAGTTTCTGCTCCTGTGAAGATCATAGCTTGTTCATACTTACAACATGGATAGGCCTTTTTGTGAATAATGAGCAAATGCATTTGTATGTGTATTTGTCTAGTATTTCTTAAATTAATGCATTTCTTTGCTCAAAACATAAAAAAAGTTGTTGGTCGAAAAATATATATATAATAAAAAAAAACTCTCAATCTTGTTTAAAATCATATGGACTGATCTCAGAGGACTGCAGAATTGAATTTTGGAAAACATGTTGCATCATTTTTATCAGAACAAAATTACAAATTTTCAAACACTGCGTATTCAGAGCGTTGTCACTGCCGCATAAAGTACATCTCTTGTTGCAAGAAAATACCATAACACGCTTTTTTTTCCTTTCTGATGCTTGCAAAATAACATTGAGACATTTTCAGTATTTTGGGTGAGTGGAAGGTGTCCTGTAAAGAAAACGACCGTTTGAATGAACTGCATTTGAGCATGCGACTTCACTTCTGTGTTCGATATCCCTCAGTCCAAAGGCAGCCTCTCCAGTCGTGCCCTCCTTTTCTCTCACCTGCTTAGTTGCCAGGGAATTTATATTTGGATGCAAATTATTGCATTCTTTCAAGCCGTCTCTTTTATGTTGTGGTGAGCCAGACGTGAAAGTCTTGTATAAAAAGCAAGGTCTCTTCAGGAAAGGAAACGAACATCTAGAAAACAGTTGTTAGGAGTTTTGGTTTTGTTGGCCCACAATTGTATATTTTAAAACCATATACGATCAACTGAGTTAAAGCGTGTCGATTACGTGAAGCTCGGTGCCAGTAGTTTTCGCGATGGACAAAACGCATTCTGTTTTGATTTCTCCGGTCTGCATTGGCAAACATGCCATGATTGAATGCTTTCCACAGGGGTATGAGTTTTTCACCACGACTTTAATCAACGTAAGCACCCGATCTCGTAGGCAGGTCCATGGATCAGCTCAAGGTTCTTCGGCATGGCTTGCATTTGTGCGATCACTTTAATAGCTGACTGTATTGAACCGCTGTGCATTGCATCCGCCCGCGCAACACACGCTACTCTATTTACACTAAAACACGGTCCACTTGATCCGCCACACGATCCGTACGGTGTGCGTCTAGAGAACGGGTTGGACAGTGATGGGCGACGTAAAATGTATCGTGTAACCTAGGCAATCTACATCCCAACAATCTGTGCTGCAAATTGGCAATGCCGAAGAAAATATGCATGCCGATGGTCCTTAGGTTGCGTGCTCGCCGGTCGGCACTGTCGCTGTTTGAGATTTCTTTATTTATAATACACAGTGTCAGAAAGCAAGACTCATCTCACGGCTTTTCGTGAAGCTTTGTTGGCTTTATATAAGTACGTCCATTGAAAAAAATAATAAATGCCGAGGGATTAATGGTGCACTGCCCTTCTACGAGTACAGCATTGGTGTTGCAAACTGCCCAAATGCAGTTCATTCAAACGGTTGTTTTCTTTGTAGAAAACTTTACAATGGCCGTAAATTCCTCATTATTGCTATTTTGTAGGCCTCAGAAAAGAAAAGGCAGGCTATTGTATTTTCTTGTAACAAGAGATGTACTTGACACAGTAGCGACAACATTATGAAAACACAATGTTTGAAAATTTCTAATTTTGTTCTTATAAAAATGATGCATTGTGCTTTTCCAGAATACCATACTGCAGTCCAGATCAATCCAAATAATTTTGACCAAGATTGAGAGGGTTCTTTTTTTTACTATAAATTTTTATTCGCCAACAGTATTGTTATTTTATGTTTTAAACAATGAAATTCATTACATTGAAAATACTAGACTAAAACAAATGGACGTGTTATAAATTACATGAAGGCCTATCCGTGTAGTAAATATGAACATACTAAGGCATTACAGAAGTTTGCTAGGCATTCATAGAAAACAGGTTAAGCCGTTCATAGGGCTGTCAGCGATCATACTGGCACACTTGTCAGCGGATGTCGTCTCGCCTTCATTTATTCTTGATGCTTACCCGCAAAGGTGTGGCCGCAATCGTGCAAATGTCGCAATCATTAATCAACCGAACGCTGAACTTTCAGAAAATATGGAAGACCTTTCACGGTGCAATGTAGCGTTGGCAAGTTCAGTGGCATACTTCATTTTTATGGCACAAAATGTTATCATGGTGCAAAGGCTATGTACTAACCCTTACATAAGCACTAACCACATAAAGCGAACCATGACAGCTTAAGCAGTCAGAAAATCAGAAAATGCAGACTCGGCAAGGTATTCATTGCAGTTACCTTTTTACCGTTAGTACATTTAAAGCAGGTATGTATCTAAAACGTTCGACTTATGCGTAGTCTGTGCGAAGCACGTGCGGCCCAGAAGTAGGCTGAGCCAAGAAACCGCGAAGGCGTCTCCATCACCTTGGCAACTGCAGCCTGTCCTGACCTCGAGAACCTATGTCACGCTGCTGGCACAGAGTTTTCTTTTAGTCTGCTCTTGCTGCTCTCTCCCGGGCTAGAATTCCATTTTTATGAAGCATGCTCGCCACCTTAGTGGTGGGGGGGAGAGGGGATATTTTGGCAGCTGCGTTAAAGTCGGTCTTTCACCCTAGGGTACTGAACAGTAAGTGGTATGCATAAACCTGAAGTTTCATTGGAGGGTAAGCGGTAGTCGGAAGAGAGTGCATTACATCTGGTCCTGCACTGAAAGCGGTTATGTTACAAGTGATCTGTGCTGTATATCTTAAAGCAGTGTAGTTCTAAATGTTTAGTAATTGTTTATGCATTGCATTCAGCAAGATTAAAGTGGTCATTATAGGCTACTTTTGTGCAGTCGCACATGGTAATTCGGGCAACACCTTGATCTCAGAAGCACTGAAAATCGGGTCATGATTGTTTCAAATCTAGGACGGGAATGCACACGAACAAGCGCTAACATTCAACTGAGCTTTTTTGTGAAACGAATGATATATATATGTATATATATATATATATATATATATATATATAGAGGCAGTGTTTACAGTGACTAATAGAAAAGACAGGCACGTGCGAAATGAAGCGAAAACAGAATAAACTAGCTCGTGTTGGAACATGGCGAGTGCAAAAACAGGAGGGGTCATCGAATGCACGATCCCACACCTTCAAAAACGCAAACTCTTTATCATACAGTGAAATGGATGGCTTGATCACGGCGGAGCATGCCTCCTGCCTCATCTGAGGCACCTTTACAATAATGTGGCTCCGGTCATCTTTGTGCCGGTACAAAACCGATGCGTTATCGAACTCAGGACGGCAACCGCATTGATCAGAATGAAGAGCCAGGAAACCATCCCTCATATTTTGGACGTTATTTGCCTGCTCACGAAGCCGTTTGTTGAAGCGCCTGCCAGTCTGTCCGGCGTAGCAGGCACTACACTACAGAGGAATTCTGTAAACAATCCCGCACACACAGTCCATGAACTGGTTACGATTCTTCATCTTACGTTTAACTACTCGTCTTGCAACAGGGCTGCTCTTCTGCAAGAGTGAGACCAGCTTGTGCGGAGCCGAAAAAGCATCATGCACACCCATGTGCCGACCGATCTTCAGTCTATGTGATAAATGGCATTTGAGCGGGATGGCCGCGACATTCTGGCGCCTTACCATACTCTCTTGGGCCCCACCGTCTGCTGTGCAGCCTACGTACTTCTGAGCTCTACAGATGCTTTCAGCTACAGTAAATAGCAATGTCTCTGGGTAACTCGACTTCTTGAGGCTGGCCCGCCTGTATATTGAAGCTCATGTCAATGGCATGGTGGCAAGACCTGCTTCGGCCATTCATGAAGCACCTTTTGATGTTAGCCCTTTTGACGGGTTTACTGTGAGACGAGGTGTAAGGCACCACGGCTTTGCATACGCAAGATTGGTGTTGCCAGCAAACATGGTCAGCGAAAAAGACAATTTGAGACCAAGAAACTGAAGGGAATTTTCTGCTGGCATTTCATGGGTCAAGGTCAGCGCACATTTGAGATTTGCCTTCCGTCCATGACTCTGACTCATGTAATGCCTGCAGAAAGTTCGTTTCGGGTTCATGGTCTGAAATTGTTTTTTTTTCGCTGACCAAGTTTGCTGGCAATACCAACCTCGCGTGCAAAAACCATTGCTGCCTTACACCTCGTGTCACATTAAACTCGTAGAAAGGGCTATCATTAGAAGGTGCTACATAAATGCCCCAGAAAGGTTCTGCCTACATAGAGCTCACAAGTACGTTGGGCGTACAGCAAACGGTGGCGCCCAAGAGAGTGTGGTAAGGCGCGAAAAACTCGAGGTCAACCCATCCGAACACCAACTATCGCAGAGACTGATAAAGATCAGTGAGCATGTGGACATGCGTACTGTTTTTTTCGGCTCCACACAAGCTGGCCTCACTCTTGCAGAAGAGCAGCCCTGTTGCAAGTCGAGCCGTTCAAATGTATAGTGAAGCATCATAACCGGTTCATGAACTGTGTATGCAGGGTTGTTTAGAGAATTCCTCTGTCGTCGTGTGGTGCCTGCTACATCGGACAGACTGGCAGGCAGGTGCCTCAATTACCGGCTTTGTGAGCATACAAGTAACGTGTGAAACAAGATGGATGGTTTTCTGGCTCTTCATTGTGATCAATGTGGTTGTCGTCATTAGTTTAACACATCAGTTTTGTACGGGCACATAGATGAACGTACCCGCGTTATTGCAGAAGCCACTCGGATGAAGCGAGAGGTATGCTCCGGCGTGAGCAAACCATCCACTTCACTGTGTGGTGAAGAGTTTGTGTTTCTGGATGGTGCACGTTCACGCATGTGGTGACCCCTCCTGTTTTTGCACTTGCCATGTTCCAACACATGCTTGTTTTTTTTTTGCTATTTTCGCTTGGTTTGACATGTCCCTGCCTTTTCTATTAGTCAGTGAAAGCCCTGCCTGTACGAGCTATTCAATGACGTTAAACTAGCTAGAAGGGCAGTCAAATTTCATGCCCCGATACATTACAACATTATGTGGGTGAATGCATCATGGCAGCGTCTTGTTATTTCATGAAGGGTCTTGAGGTGCTATCATGATAGCAAAAATAACGAGAGGGCGTCATGTACTTAATTGTCAAGGATGTCAAATAATTTGACCCTGTTTGCTAAAACTTGTCTTCGTACCACAAATTGAGTTAATTAAGATTCATTATGTGGAGCAGCGCAACAGGACAAGGTTTGAAAGAGCGAGTACACAAAAACAGCGTTAGCTTTCAACTAAGTTTAAAGTTAGCACTCTGCTTCCATCTTTGCTCTCCAGTTTCTCTCATGTTGGGTTGCAAAGCATTTACGTCCCAGAAAGTGCACTGAAAGCTGTAAGAAATAAGGTGTGTGTGGGGGGGGGGGTGGGGGGGGGGGGGGGTGCAAGGAGCTGCATCTGTACATCAGTGCACATCATGACCTTCAGCGCTCTTTTTTTTTCTTTGTTTAATGCACTGCTCACTTTCATTATGATCACAAAAATGTGCTGGTGTAATTCTATACACAGTGTAATTCTATGGCTATAAGGTGCAACGCGAGCATGTAAGGCAAGGCGCAGGGTGGTACAAAATAGGTTTCATGACCCATGCTGTGCTATGTGTGCCTCACATGATTATAGGAGCCTCTACTACCAAACAGCATTTTCTGACCATGTTCAAAAAGTGTTGCAGAAGCCTTTTAATGTGGAAAGTTTGCGTGGATTTAATTTCTGAGCATTAATTCTTAGTCATCAAGGGTCAGCATTTCAAACCATTCCTTGTTCATGTGGTTTGATTGCACCCACATGCAATGTAGCAGTTTCGTTGCTAGTGAAACATGATAGCAGGATGCATCTTGGTGTTGTTGAGACTTTTGTTTTAAACGCTGGCAGGATTGCTCAATTCTGTTATACTTGTGTTTATAATGTCTGTGTGTAACACTGTGCTCTTCTCTTCGCAGCTCTGTTGATGCAACATTGGGAGACGCCACCAGAAGGTTGAAGATTGTGCATACCTGGCCCAGAAGCTGGCTGATCTTCACCGAAAGAGCACTTAATAAAGATGCCATTTCAAAATAATTTTGCTAAGAACGGTTAGTTTAAGAGTCTTCTCTAAATGAAGCTCGAAAGTAGCATCACTGCAGCTATTACCTAAGTTTACTACTTAGTAAAAATGAATAGAGTCTGTGGGTGTATATAAACAGAAATAGCCGACACCGTATGCATCAGTCTTTCAATCGTTGCTTTGTCACTTCTCATTGCTATTTAAACATTACATCAGCATTGCCGTTGTGTTTTGTGGTGCGTACCGTATTTACACGAATGTAAGTCGACTCCAATGTAGGTCGACCCCCCCCCAAAAATCGCTCGGCAAAAAAAAAACCCTCTAGTTTTGGTTTTGATTCTAAGTCGACCTCCCAACATTGGATTGTCAATTTTGAAAAAATGGGTCGACCTATATTCGTGTAAATACGGTAGTTGTGCTCTTACTTGCAGGATTGCATGCTCAATCAAGAGGGTGTTGGATGAAAACCTAGAATAGTTTGTATTGCATATTTTTTTGCATAGTTCCTAAGGGTCACATTTAGGACATCTCATTAATATGGGGGCGTAACCAATCATGTTTGTTTGCATAATGATCACACACCTGAAGTATCACTCGAATTTTTTTTCTTCCGATGTGATTATCGCACTCTGAAGTCACATTACAGCGATCGTGGTTATGGCTGTTATAATGCCTTACATTTTTTGTTTTGTGAGAGAGCCATTGGGCAAAGCAGTGCGATTGCAGCTTGTTTGTGCCATTCTGTCGTCTGTGGTATGCAGTTCATTCATCTGCAGTTAAAGGCACTCGAGCAAAGCAATGACACACATTGTTTCTCGATCAGTAGCATGAGATATCCCCTACCACGAAATAGCCGTCTGCGCATAGGGTTGCAGCAACGTGCAAAGGCAAATTTCCGGCTCTTTTACTCATGCAACCTTTGCGCTGTCACGTAAAGCGCAGAAACTGCTGACATTGGGCAGTCACTGCTGCTAAATTTGCACAGGCTTGCATAAAAACTGCTTAATGAGCGGGCCTGGCCGAGTCTCTAGTACGCGGACCAGTCACATGCAGACCAGTTACAAGCAGACCAGTTACAGTCAGCCCAGTTACAATCAGCCCAGTTACAAGCAGACCAGTTACAATCAGCCCAGTTACAATCAGCCCAATTACAATCAGACCAGTTACATGCAGGCCCAAATTACGTATTCCCTTAGACCGTCAGGCTGTTGGAATTTTCGACTAGGTCAGGACCACGGTATAAGAAGTAGCTTAGGTGACTGAACGGCGCGCGCTGGGCGAGGGCCGCTGCGGCCGGCTTAAAGTTCTCCTTTCTCCGCTCGTCAAGAGAGGGCGCTAGAAACTTGTGCCCGCTCCCTCGCTTCGCGCTCTCAGACAGCACAAACCGATTGCAGCTTTGTTCATGGCACGTTGTTGCTGCGCGCCGTGTTTTGTCAACGCATTGTTCATTTGTCTGCCAGGTAGCTCCCAACCTTCAAACTTTTTCATGAGCCTGCATAATGGCAGAGTGCTTCGTACTGCTTTGTAACACCGGTTACAAGTCTTGCAAAGAAAAGTACTCGCTTTTGAAGCCGCCGAACGATGAAGCAAGACTTGAAGCATGGAGACGAGCAATACCTCGTAAGGACCGCGTGCTCCAAAGAACGGATCGCGTTTGTGAGAAGCATCTCGCTTCCCGTTTTATCCTGACGACGTGGTCTGCGGGAATCGACGGCCATGTGCTGATGTCTGGAACAAGAAGAGCGGGCCTTTGAAAAGACGCTGGGCCGTCAATTTTCGAAGGTGCGCCAAGCTACCTCTCCAGAAAGATTAAAAGCCCTCGAAAGCAAGTGAAACGGCTAGCGCTTACTGTGGCTGCTTCGGTGAGTAACTGAGTACCCTTTCTTGACAAATAACGATATACTGCCTTTACCGTGCGTTACCACAGTGCGAAAGTACATAAGCACGGTTGGTCCGCAGTGCAGTTTCGACGACAACTTCTGCAAAGCCCTCAAGATAAAAGTTGCCGGAAAGACCGCATTCCAGCGGCGGGGAATGCTGACCTTGGACGAAATTCATGTAAGAAAGGAAATGGCTGTCAACTCGCAGACAATGACGTACACTCACCTTGTTGATCAAGGAGAGAAAAATAATCAGAGCAAAGAACTCGCAGATCATGGCCTCGTCTTTGCATTTGCTCCGTTTGGTGCAACCTACCTACAGCCAGTAGCCGCGTGCTTGCGTCAAAAGGACCAACTAAGGGGACGCTGCTTTCGCGACTTCTGATCCAGTGCATCGTACAACCTAGAAAATGCCGGCTTGTTCGTCGAAGAACAGAGTGCGTGATGCTTTAGGCCGCGGTCAATATAAAGGCCGTAAAAAAACTTTCGAGATAAGCGCCCGCAAGTAACGACGAGAATGTGGAGCAATGTGGAAGACACTGTTCCAGACTCTTGTAGTTGCTTCTATGCACATATCGTATCGCACACAAAAATGATGAAGTCGTGTGGCGGTAACTTTCAACGCGAACGATCCATGGCCTATCCCCCCGAGGTGGGTTGCGCCAAAGGTCAGAGGAACAACAACAACAAAACAAACAGTACAAAGCTTTCGCGGCAATATGAGCGGAATAGCAAAAAGAGATGTCGCTGGCTTTTTTAACCAGTGGCGTCAGGTACAACTCATGAAAAAACATCACATACGTCATTAAAAAAAAACGTTAGCTTGTAGGATCACGTGTTTGCGACAGAGCGCGGTCGGACCAGAAGCTGTTCCATGATCCTATAACTTAATATCGGTTCCAACGTATTTCTCAGGCCTCGGCTTACGTTGTTCACAAAAATTAATCAGTTATATGCAGTCTCCAGCCAAAGTGAACCGCATGTCGGCAATCGTTCCTCAACCTAATTTGTTTCTCACTGCACGTGGATTGCAATTTGGGCAACCCATTATGAACAGTAACTCAACAACTAGGCCTCAGAATACGCACAAACCGCTCGTAGGTCTTTGACAGCGCTGTGTTAAAAGGGAAAATTTCGTTGCCCTCGGCAGAGCGGTTCTACACCGTGAACGGGACGCAGGCACAGGGCATGCGGGAGGCAGAACCAAAGGGCATCAGTTTCGCGCGCCATCTGTCGGCGCTGTCTGGAAGCAGAACCTTACCGCGGCGCGCCCAGCGACCGCGCTCGCTCACCTAAGCTACCTCTTACACCGCGGTCAGGACAATGTCACCTATCTTAAATGAAAGATGACGATGTTTTCGGTCATACTGGGCCTTCTACTCAGCCCTGGCCGATGCCAAACTCTGCCTTGCTCTACTGAGAGCTTGACAAAGGCTGTCCCGAAGTGTCGACGCGTAAGCAGAACAGTCTGCCGGTGCTTCCTCGTCCCCGAGCTGGCATTGCATGACACTGGTCACCGGATTTGCCAACTCCCTTCCAAAGGTGAGGAAAGCGGGACAGAAACCAGTAGAGCGACTCTCGGAGGTTCGGATTGCGAACGCGAGCTCACTCAAGTGGTCTGCGCAGTCCCTTTGACTTTCGGCAAAGGCCGCCAACATCGGTTTGAGCGTACGATTGGTTCGCTCCGTCAAGTTGGATTGGGGATAGTAGGGCGAAGTGGTGCAGTGATCAATTTCTAGGGAACGGCACGTATCACCAAACACCCGAGCGGTGAAATACGACGCGTTGTCCGTGATAAATCTTTCCGGAAAGCCGAAACGACAAAACACTTCCTGCAGCCTCTCTAGCACCACTCGCGCTGTCACCTTCCGAAGCGGAAACAGCTCCACCCATTTAGAAAAGTGATCAACGACTACCATCAGATGTATGAACTCCTGCTTACTCCTGGGGAACGGCCCCATTAGATCGCAGGTGGCTACTTGCCACGGACGCTCACTGACAATCAGTTTCATCAAACCGGGTGGCTTGCCGCCCTTTTATTTCACCGCTTGGCAGACATGGCAGGAACGGCAATAGCGAAAAATGTCACCTTCATGCCAAGCCAGGTCGCAGACTTGCTCAGTTTTGCAAAAAAATTGGAGCCACTCAAGTGACCGGCCATGGGCTCGTCGTGAGAGAATCGCAACAGTGCGCCTCTCAGACTTTTGGGCATAACCACCTTAAACGGGTCCACGGACTCCTCATCGGTGGCTATGTATTTCAGCAGGAGCCCATCATGGTCCAGCAAGTATGTATCCGCGGGGGACCCAGCGACACACGCTGGTTCCCGCCCCCTGCGCCCGCCGCACTACCAGCAGCGTCTCGGCGCTCCGTCTCCCTGAGACCATCGCTCAACTCGCGACAAAACGGATCATCTTGCTGGGCCTTCGGTAGCTCTTGCCTGCTGAAAGCGATTCCCATTCTCCCAAAGGGGAGTCTGGTATCGTTGCCACTCAGGACTGCAGCCATCGCAGCCGTTCGCGTCGGCGTCATGGGTTCACTTCCGGTTCGCTCCCCCCTCTCGCCCGCTTCGCGGGAGCGCTGCTTTCCTGGCCCGCGGAAAGGGTTTGCTCGTCGGCGCACTCACCCTTCTCTCCGCTCGGCGGCTCGGCCGCCGTTTCGCCCCCGACGATTGCTTGCGCAAAGGCACCGCTAGCGGCTGTCGCACCGGAATCCTGGCTCCCGGTCGACACTGGGGCACGAGATAGCGCGTCAGCTACCACGTTAGTGCTCCCCTTCTGATACTGCACTGAAAAGTCATAATGCTGTATTAGGTGAACCCAGCGCGCCAGCCTGCCCGCAGGCTCACGGAGCCGCATCAGCCAGCTTAGCGCGCTGTGATCTGTTTGCACCACAAACTTCGTCCCATCAACGTAGACATCAAGCTTCCGCAGTGCAATCACGATGGCGAGAAACTCCCTTTCGGTCACGGAATCATTTTTCTCCGCGGGTATCAGTGAGCGGCTGGCAAAGGCCAGCGGCTGCAACTTGCCATCATATTCCTGTAGGAGAACTGCTCCTAATCCCAGATCGCTCGCGTCAGTCTGGACCACGAACGGTCTGGTCAGGTCGGGGAGCTTGAGCTGCGCTGTCTCCGCACTGGCGCTAGACAGACGGCAAAACGCCTCTTGGTGCTCAGGTCCCCATCGCCACTCAGCTGACTTACCCAAGAGCTTGGTCAAGGGCGCCTGCACTCGGGCGCAGCACGGAATGAACGACCGGTAAAAATTGGCCATTCCAAGAAAGCGGCGCAGGCCGCGTACGTCCTTGGGCGCGCAGCGCCATCTATCGCCATGTGCTGTCACGAGAGAAAGGGAGAGCGAAAAGGACCGGCAGAACGGCGGACTGCCCGCGCAGAGGCTTCGGGCGCGCCTCAGATCCCCACAACCCCAGATGCTGTACACCGCTACAGCTCTCTGAGTCTGCGTCGGTATGCGATGCTAGCAGCATACAGCCAGGGGGGTCAAAGCATTCGCCAACAACATAAGTCGGAGAGGCTGATCTCACGCTCCTCGTCACTTGAACATGTAGATGAACCGGCGGCTGCCGCACAGGGCACTTAACTTCTCCACAAACCAGACCGGTCAGATAGTGCCAACAGGATGGGCCCTCCCACTTAGGAGTCACATCCCTGGACGTTGCCGCAGTCGTTGGCCGAATATGTGGATGAAACCCCCCTTAAGCCTCAGTGAAGAAGACCCCAAAGAAAACGATAACTCCAAGCGTTCGATCCTTTTAAAGGTCATATCTGACTGCAGCTGTTCGAAGACGGATGCACTTGTGCGGAGACACAGAATCACTCAGCAGACGGCTTCACATTTTTCGCAGGCCACCAGTGTCGCAAACCACTCAAGAGGGAAACATAGCGCCTCGACGGCACAAGCGTAAGCTGGCATTGAGACCAGGCTGGTACAGCCAGTGTCGCCCCCCAGAATATTAGGCAACTCGGCCAGACAAGTCGCGGCATGCCCAATTCCAAGCACCGCGGAAAAGGCCGTGCCGCCCTCCGAAATATCCGTGCAAGAATATTCAGACAGGCTGCTGCGTTGGAAATTCCAACCACCAGGGACATCGTGGAATATTTTACAGCGCAACGGGTTAAATACGGACAGAGTCCGTATTTAACCCGTTGCGCAATAAAATATTCCGCGATGAACATCCACCAACTTGCCCAACTCGTGATTCTGCTTCACGAGGGACATGTTGCGCAGCTTACCAAATCAATTCGCTGCGTGGCCGATACCGTCTGGCATGCAGCAGGCAAGGTAGACCACCAGCGGCATCGGTGGCGCTTAACAAGCCAAGTCACTGCGTGGCCGCGACCGGTCTCTGCGAGGCAGCCAATGCCGCCCACTAGAGTCATTAGTTGTAGAGATGGTGGTTCAGGACTCAGGACCGCTCACTATTTTCACCTTCGAAGACACGACTAACGCCAAAGAAGGGCCAATTTCGCCTGGACTGCATGGATGCAGCATGGCCGAGTGTAATGCAGACAAAGCGGGGCTCAGGTACGGGCATGTACTCGGCTAGGGAAAGAGGAGAAGGATGTCTAAATAAGAATAGCCGTCCCGTAGCAAAGATGCTGTCTCTTGTCTCTCTTTCTATTATATATATATATATATATATTGTGATGACTATGCGCAGCAGCGGAGCTTGGGCCTCGTGCTCAACCAGCACGAAGAAGAGAAGGATGAGGGCGGAATAAAAACAGCCGGCCCAGCATACGGGCGTTGTGTATTGCTTTTCATACAATGGCGCTGTCACCGAAAGGCTTTGGCGAACCCAGCGGTTAGTTTGAGGTGACACGTCTTCCTGAGGAACGCCGTGACCGCTTCCTAGCTGATGGAAACTGCAAGGCGACCGCCGCGGCAAGTATCAATTTTACCAACAGCGGGCGGCGTCCAGGCCTTCAGTGTGGTTCCGGGGAACCTGTCCGGCGACGCGATACTTCGCACCAACCATGCGCACGGGTTCAGCTTGCCTAGGGACGGCGTACATGCCTCCTCGGCACCTGTCAACCTCTCGGAGCTACAAGCACCATCCATGGACGGCGTCCAGGCCTGCTCGGTGGCGCAACCTCGCTTCATTGACGCCGCGACACCGCTTCACGACACAACACAAGCGTTCCACTTGCCTAGGAACTCCGCGGACGTTTCCAATGGCATGGATACCGTGTCCAGCATTCTGACGAAATCTGGGTTACCAAGGGACGCCGTCCATGCGTCCTTGGCCATGCATTCTACCACCATGTGTACTGGAGTCGCTGTATCCTCCGCAAAGGCCGGTCTTGGCTCTTCTGCTCTTCGAGCAGATCACCCGACAGTGCCGCGGAGCTGCTGCATACCATGGCGCAAGTCCGCGTCACGACTAAACGCCTTGATAGCGTCGAGCTCCAGGCTGGCTCCTGCCACCTTGCCAACATTGTGCGCAATCAATGCCCTGTTGGCTACGGCCGCCTCCACAAAAACTTGAGGCCAGCTCACCCGAGAACCGCCACGAGCTCCGCCGTTCCCTCACGCAGCTCTCAGAGCAACTGGGCTGTTTGGTGTCTGAACATTGAATTTTCGCCGGCCTTCTTACCATCGCCGGCTACCGCAGTTCCGCGGCTTCTAGGACGACATTTTCCTGTGTATCGACACCATTAATTCTCTCAGCACCCACCATGCCTGGCCGGAACATCGGAAATGGCTGGTGGCCATACACCAGCTTCGCGATGCAGCCAAGGCATGTCAACGCTATGAATATGTCCAACAATAATCCTGGCCTGAATGGTGTGCCCAACTGACTGCTGTTCTTCGGACACATTCACACGCCTCCAGCCCCTTCCCTACTGACCCATTGTGCACCACTCATGGCAGCTCTGAGACAGAACTCCGACGGTACAGCTCAGGCCCCTACCATCCTGCCCTCTCTCGGTGACCAAGATCAAAGGCGCCGTCACGATGGTGTACCTGACCCCTGCACCAATGTTCCCACTCTCGGAATTCGAGCTTCTGATGAGTCCCGGCCCGATGGTATAGTGTCCGGCAGCTCCTTCGCAGCAAGCTTCGCGGAACCCCCTGCGACAGACACCGACACAGACACTGCCACTATTCGCAAGACGGGCTTCGCGGTCCAGACCTCAGACTCCGTATCTGGACCACCCACTCACGACATTCCTTGACAGAGACGAAGAACACCACTGAGCAAACAAAGCCAATGCCGTGGAACCGAGGCTCATCATCACTCGGACACATAGAGAGTCCGCTGCCACTAATGCTTGACACTCGTGCTGTCCAGAAGCCGAAGGAGCCAAGACAGCAGATGGGCACCTTGCGCTGAGTGGGAACCAAACGGCAGACACAGCCCCTGCTAAAACGTTCCGTATGTACGGAAACCGTACATACGGAATTATTGGAATGCGGCAAGCCCTGTCATGCGGAAATCCGCATTTTATGGGAAGCCGTATCATGCGGAAATGATGCGGAAAGCCGTATTAATTATGCGGAAATGAAATTGACGTCCGAATCTGGTGGAAAGCAACGTAACGTGGAAATTGAATGGACATCCACGTCTTGTGTAAAAGCAGTACTGCGTAGAAACTCACAATACTTCTTTCTTAGATTTGCACTATAAGGAAATCAAAGATTGGTATCTTTCTAAAACAGTCTTGATGCGTGAATAAAATAAGCTTTTAAAGAAAACAATATGTTAAGAAGCTGCAGAATTAACATGCTAGACCTCATAAGCTGTGGTCACATTGCAACAAAATAACGCCGTGTTTTATGTAATACACAGAACGATTCAATAAAATTAGTAAATGCATAAGGAAAGCATTTATATGCACATCGAAAGCAGCTAGCCCTGCTGCAATGACCAAACTTTATTTTACCTATATGTTCGTACGCCCTAGCTGTGTCGATAGTCATACCTCAATGTTGACGGTACTCAAATGAGGTGACCCTGCACAGTCATTTCATGAGTTGGACGTCACCCATAGATTGATGGCACAAAACATTGTGCAACAACAGCAATTTAGAAACAAAATCTTTATAATTAAATAGTGATCACTGCTTTGTTTGTGAAGGTGTGGTGTTGTGTTGATCTCTTCAACGCATTGAGAAGATCGGCCAAATGATTGTTGAGGCTCCGCACCGCTGTGCATCCGGGACGTCACTGCCATGCGCCTTGACGTGTTTTTCACAGGAACCTGAATATATAAATGATAAACAAATATGATGTCAGACGCACATGTAAACAGCTTAGTTCACATGGTAATAACGCAGTCTTAGAAGAGAAAAGTGCACAAATGAGCTCTTCTGCACGGAAGAAAACGTAACGGCATGCTTATCGCATGAAAACTAACTAGGTGGTCTTTACTATTTTGAATGGTACGATAAATTCAGTGAAATCTCCTTACATAACATCGCAAATTAAATGCTTCCTGTATACTAACTAAATTTTTAAGAATTGCCAGTAAAAGCCCTCAATGTACATTTTATAGTGCGTACATGTACATATACTGCCTTTACACTTTGCAGTTTGTGTGCGGTAATGACATCTTGAACAAATTTGTAATGTGAAATGCTGCAACCACGGAGCAAGAATTGTTGAGGAGGTGAAACTGCGCTCGCTGGGGCGTCCTTAGTCACGAAATCAGGGGACAGCACTCACGCGCCCTCTGTTGAGAGAGTCCGCTAGCAGAGAAGGAAAAACGCGCGCGCCGCTCTCTCCGACGAAGCTCGTCGGTTCAAGGCCATTCAGCGCCGATTCGCCGTTCGCTCTTCACGTCCGAATGTGTGGTTTTGGGCGCCCTCACCGGCTGCAAATTTTAGCGTGACACCGTTAAAGGGGCCATGACACCCAGTTTTCGATCATAATCTGTGTTATGCGGGTTAATTCTTGAGCATTCACAAACAAGCTGCTGAAATTTTAGCGCATTTGGTCGAGCAATTAATTTATTATTGAATATTTTTTACAAACATGCGAGCGGCCCGTGATTCGGGCAACACTGGCGCACTCGCGAGCCGTGACGTAACTAGCACCTGGCTGTGCGAGCATCTGCATTCCGGCGAACGATATTGTTCCGTCGTCAGCTGCGCGTGAAATCAAAATATTTGAGCTTTCTACTGCTTGAGACTGAAATTGAACGATTTGCAGCGGCTGAAACTGTGGTAGAAGGCGACGGCAACGCTCCTTGCTTCACGTGACGTCACATGCGCCATGGCGAAATGGCGGTTGCCCGCAGTGGGCGGGATTTACAGCCGGCGACTTCTAGGGCCAGTTTCGCATTGAAATATTCTTTCACTGCCCACCTTTTACATCTGTATAGGCATAATAGACCCTCCACTTCTAGTTTTCGCTGAAAACCATATATTGCTGGGTGACCGTGTCATGGCCCCTTTAAAGAGCTCGTTTCACAGAAATTCTGGGGTCGGTGTCCTTGGTTGTGAGCGAAAAATCAGCGTTGTCCGTGACCGCAAAATTGGGAAAGATGCAAATAAAGTAAGAACTACCGGCACAGGGCGTCGTATTACGCATTTCAACCTCGTGGACTCCGGTGCTTGTTTCTTCATAGTTCAATGAAGTGAACTGATGGGAAGAGAAGGTTACGGGACACACAATCTTAATTTCTTCACCCTTGCAAGCAGCGGTCATGTTTTTACCTTGAGCCAAAAAAGTATCTGTCCTTGCATGCTTGCCGCAGTACACGTCAGGTCCACTTCGTTTTTTTGTTCTTTTTTTTTCGAACAGCACACAAGTAGCTGGGAAAGCACGGAAAGATTGAAGGCACGGCGTCTGGTAACAGCACTGGCCGTTTCGGCTTGTCCAGGAGAACTTCGCCACCAAGCTCGCCACAAAATCGCCACCTGTCTATGTCACTGTCCGAGAAGTGCATCTGGCAAACGTTGTCACGAGGCGTCAGCTCCCGGTATTTCCTTTGTATGGCTCGAGCCCACGCGTCCAACTGGGTCACTAGAAACATTGAAGGTAATAGTCTTATCCTTGCAGGATGCGTACCCACTGTTGCTTCTCGGCACAATACATTTTCGCCGCATCCTGAAGAATCGCTGGTCGGATTCTGCAAAGCAATCTCCTTTGTCGCGGCGTGAAAAGCGCGCGCAAACACCGAGGAGTCAGCGCCGCTGGCGCAACGCGCGGCAGCCACTGAGCCCGCTAGAGACACAGAAAGCCTGCAAATCGCGCAGGGATGCGCGGCAGTTTCCTGGGCACTTTCTCTCCCAAGGCTACCTACGCATGCGCGCGCACAACATGCGAGCGAGGGGCAAATGGCGCGTACATGCGGCAGACGTCGTCTGCTCAGACGAGCCATTCTAGCAGCGCGTTTCAAGCGCTGTACGGCACGTAATTTTAGCCGTATCAATTAGTAACTGCAGCTAAAATATCTGTCACATCCACCGATTGATGTTACACACAGAAATCTGAAAAATTTCACCGTGTACGAGGCACTATCACGATTTTTATGCGTCGCCTCCATAGAAGCGCATGTAAAAGATGGCAACACGCCGACAGCGTCATCTGTCGAGCTTCGGCGTAAACCACAGTCCTCCGTGACGCTATGGCGCCGCCCTCGCGTGCTGCCGTGGCGTGGAAGTTTCCCCTCCTCAAATACTTCTTTCTCCGTGGCTCCAACTTACGAAGGCAAAAATCCAGCATGAGCAATCCAGCAGGCAGGATCGTGCAGCTGCCATTAAAAATCTGTGCTAGCCAGACTGCCATAGGCCACCCGAACAGAAATAGGGGAGCAAGGTGTGGGAGCAGAGCCACTGAAATAAACTGCCAACAGGAGAGTTAGGTGCATGTGCTATCTGTAAAAGTATTAAAGCCGTAGTACATGCAGTGTACTCATCACATTTTAAATACTGACATTTAAAATAACTGCACTATTAAGAAGGTGAAAGGTGCAGTTGTAATGAACGACTCCTTACAAAGTGACACATCATGACCGCAGCTTTTTTAATAGCGAAATTGACTCAGACTTCGGAGTAACATTATGCAGGATAAAATCTTCAAGAGAACAACCAAGTTGCAAATCGCATTTTTTACAATGGCTACCATCATTATAACCAAAGAGTCAGCTCAAGATTGCTAAAATTTCTTTTTTAAGGCCTATGTTCACTAGCCTTTGAATGAACTTGACCACGAAAACCACAGCATATTAGCAAAGGATCACCAAAATTACAAGAAAAAAAAAAGAAGCAGCCCTCTTCATCATCTTCAATCCCTTTGTATTAGCCTCTATATATTGCCACGCACATTTCTTGTTTCAATTTTGCTGCATTCAGCTTACACGCACAAAAGAATGTCAGCAATGCTCGGCGCAGACAGCACCTCAATGTTCGAGAAGCTTCACGATAGTACTAGATCGCTTCGTTAAGATTGCACGCAGGATGCGAACAGTCAAGCTTATTTTAGAGCTTGCGCGACCACCAGTCATAAGGCTGGAAAGTTCTATGCGTGATGTATAAAAGACGGCGTGTCCCAACGATGATCAGATTATCGACGGCCGACTCTCTGCTCGCCGCAATAAATGCACAGTGTGCATTGCTTGCTTGTAATTTGACTTTCCTTTCCCCGGTCACAAGTTTGGCCAAATGAAGAGTTTCTCTAAGACACGGCGACTGCTTCCTTTGTCAACGTCACGACCCTTTGACAATATGCTGTTTTTATCTAGGTAGTTTATGTACAAGCATTTAGCTGAAAATGCACTGTTCCTGAAATACCAGTTGCTCGAATCTCAAAGAAAAAATTGGTGAAGCTTGCACTGAACTAGGCCACGCAAGCCTTGAAAAAGTGAAACTGCACAATTCTGAAGACTAGTTTGGTTGCTTCTGGGTTGTTTCATGGCCTTAGCTTGGTGATGAGGGTTTATTTCAGTCGCTGCTAACAATGAAATGATTTCAAAATTGCCCAAAAACCAAAGTGCATCGAGGCATCTGTCGTCTTTCTGGCTGCCATCTTTTTATCGTTCCAAAGCTCAAACTATAACCTTTCTGTTAGTGCCATCCTTACATAAAATGGCTGCATAGCAAAGGAAAAAAACACGGTTGATCCCTCTGTCATAGGAATCGGTATAACAGGAAAGTGAAACGTGTCCTTACAGAAGTAGTTGAATATTTGCTGTACAGTGATATAGAAGAGCTTACACGATGTCTATTGGTGTTTGACAGTTATAGCACCGTTTAACGTGGATGCATCCACACTGACGCTTGGTGGTACATCTGTATACCGACGACTAACGTCTATGAGCAATGATTAAACAAACCCTTGTGGTCATATATGCTTGTGGTATCTGTACGGTGAGAGCGGAATCAGAAAAAGTGGTGTGACAGCCAGAATAACGTCACTGAGTGGACGCCGAACTTGGCCTAAGGTCGCCTACTCGCGGGATGTTAGAGTTTGTAGACAGATTTAGTTGAGCATCCGCAACAGCTCTGCCTATGAAGCATGCCTTAGAAAATGGCTGGCAGGCTGTGTGCGCAGAGCTGCTGCGGACGCCCAACTAAATGTGCCAACTGAACACCACTACCCGACCAGAGGGAAACGCAACGCGCGTCGTGTCTCCCCCATTGGCCGGCTGCGATTTTTCGCGGGGTGAGTGTAAGTTCGGAACGCGGAGTTACGCACTCGCGCGTCGCAGAGCTCCATTTGGTATGGATGGATGCTATGAGAGACGCTGACGCTGGGGGTAAGGTCGCCACCTGGCAGTGTGTTAATGCGTCGGCAAAATTGCACTTTTCCTATTCGAAACGTGCCGAATGGGACGGATGCGTAGAAACGACGCTCTGAAGAAAATAACCGCGGCTTTCACAGTTCTGATGCATTACTTGACTTTAGCAAGAACACTGTGAGAGGACAGTGGTAGATATAAAAGGCGCGTTTGTAATGCCTACGGAGTATGTGACCGTGGCGCAGTGGATAACGTGCCCGGTATCTCTTCTTGCGGACCGAGAGGTCGTAGGTTCGACTCCGGGTGATGGAACATTTTTTTCTTTGTGTTTTGGTCATGTGTTTTTTCGACGTCATTTACGGGACGCAAATACGTCACTGAAATGTTGGTGCACCCCGGCATAAAACACTTTCGTGTTAAAAAAAGTCAGTCTGACAACGTTCACAATGTACGTACACGTTTTATCGGCTTTGGCGACAGCAATTGGTGCATTGACGCTGTAGCAGCAAGCGATCCAATTAATGCAGAGCTGCTGCGTTTACACACCCATTGCGCATGGGTGTGTAAACGCCGCATCCTGCCGACGACCATGCCACATAGGCACGTTTGCTATAGCAAAGCCATGTGTCATCGATTCATGCACTACACGGAGCAACGCAAAGGTTGAGCAGGTGAGAGCACTCACTATGTGCTTGTTTGCGCATCTCTCAATGCAGCCACATTGTTTTTTGTTTCGAGGTACAGCAGAACCCACCAGTTAAGTTCCTCACTTCCCGCCTATTACGCCATTTGCGGTCGGTCTCAGCAAAACGCCCAGAGGATTCAAATTATTGCAGAAACATTCCTATATGATACGCCACGATGTGGATTACAAGCCAATCAAGCGACCACAGAAGTGAGGGGTAATGTTCACTTTTCACGCCACTTGGCCTGACTTGACTGTTTAGCCGCGTGAGCGGTGCAAATGACACGCATAACAATTTTTTGGTTGCCGTGAACAAAAGCATAGCCTTTGACATCGTAATGAGAAGATTGAATTAGTGATGTATAATTAGTTTTAAACATGTTTGTTGTGATTACGAAAGTAAGGCCTTCCAGGCTGACGTTTGTTTCGGCTGTCGCATGGCGTGCACTCATCATCGTTATTTTTCAGTTCAAAGTCGTGGTTGCTGTTAGATTCCTTGAGCTGGTAGTGTGGCGTGTGCTTAGTTCTTTGATGCTTGCAACTGTTGGTGGCAAAAGAATCGCATACGTTGATTAGATTTCTGCGGATGATGTCACTTTTAGCTGTGCAGTTTTATTCATTAACGAGATCATGGCTGAGTGCGCGCCAATGCGTGTACCAGTGACGAAGCTTAGGAGTTGATGAAGCAGGGTTAATTTTCTTCAACGATTGCTTTCGGGGCTACTTGCACTTTCGTGAGGCATTTGATTGGCCGAGATACCACTAAAGTTATTCAAAGGATATGTAATGAACAATGGGAGACGACGACGAAGCAGCCAAGAAAGCAAGCCACAGCGTTAGGGGTAGCCATGCGACCCGAGCTTGCGCTTGCCTGGATTTCGGTCTCTTGGCGTTCCCCGTCGTTCGTTTACGCTTGTACGTGAATAAATCACGTGATATTTGGTGGATGTACGTGGATTCCCCGTACGAACCTGGAACTTCGCTCCCGTAAGCTTCCCCCCGTTCGTGACATCAACATGGCCAACGAGGCCCCTCCCCAGCCTGCACCTTCGGCCGTCCACGTCACCTGCGGCGCCGTGTATCCTCAGCGAGATCCACCCATCTTCTCCGGCGCAGGTGAATCGGATGTGGAAGATTGGCTGTCGGGGTATTAAAGAGTTGGCGCCAGCAACAAATGGCACGACCAAATGAAGCTTGGCTACGTCCAGTTTTATCTCGCAGACATCGCGCAACTGTGGTATCACAACCACGAAGCTGAGATCTGATCTTGGCCAGCTTTCAAGAACTCCATTACGGACGTCTTTGGGCGGCCTACGGCTCGCAAGCTTCACGCCGAGCAGCGCTTGCGTCAACGTGCACAGCAACCAGGCGAGAACTACGAGGGCTACATCGAGGATGTCCTGAACCTGTGCAACCACGTAAACTCCACCATGACTGAGGAGGAGAAAATCAGGCACATATTGAAGGGCATTGAGGCGGCGTCTTTCAGATGCTGCTCTCGCGAAACCCCATCACGGTCGCTGCACTCGTCTCACTCTGCCAGAGCTTCGGCGAGTTGCGTAGGCAGCCAGCGATCGCCCGTCAATCCCTCACATCGCCCGACACGATCTCAAGTTTGCAGCTAACTGCCCCTCCTGCTGATCAGCAGCCGCTCCTGTCCACGATCAAGGACTTCGTCCACGAATAGGTAGCACGCCAGCTGTCTTTACTGCCACTCACGCACGAGCCAGCGCATGCTTTGGCTCCGGACCTTCAACACGCCATTTGGACCCAAGTTGCTGAGGCCCTCCCACCGATGTTCCAACATCCACCCATTGCTCCGCCATTGACCTACGCCGCTGTCACTGCTCGGCCTGCGCAGCAGCCTAAGCCTTATGGTCGACCTGCGAAGCCGCCGCCCCATGCCATGCCGACGACCGCGAATGCTACGGCGCACCCCTTCGCGAGATCTTCGGCCTCCGTTATATCGCCGCCTAGACTCGTGGAGAACGCCGGACAACAGGCCGATCTGTTTCTCCTGTGGGATCGCCGGACACGTCGCCCCCCACTGTCGCCACGGTCCTTCTACATTTGACGCCGTGGGCAGGCCTGTTGCGTCGTCTTCAAGGACGCCACCAATATACAACATTGACTATCTACGACCCTACGCCAACCACCGGTCACCATCTCCTCCTCGGCGATGCTCCCTGTCACCTATGCGTCGCCGACCTATTACGGAAGAGGGAACCTGATCGCTGCCCGTGATAGATATGACACTGCAGGTACTCGAAAAAGTTTTCGGGTTGCATGGGCATGAGCGCAAGACAATTTTGCACATTGTTTTTAGCCTATGCACTGAAGAAAATTCTGCGTCACTAAATATTTTTTCGCTTTTCCAGCTTTTTAGCTCTTGCATTTCCAGGCTTTCATGTTTATTTCCCACGGTCCCTTCAAAAACATTTCAGCGGTGTTCTACTGTAAAGCTCATCTAAGGTTGCTGTAAGAGAAACTTCATGGAACAACGCCCTGCTCGAGTACAATGAGAGACTGCAACTTGCAAACTGAACAGTGGGGAAAAAGCTCAAAGTAAAGCAAAGCAACGGACATCTCGCAATCTAGCTGCCATAGGAGGACAGGAAGTTAAGACTGTGCGTTACAAGGGAAGAACAAAAAAAATTGGTTCATAGAAATAGTACTGCAGTAGTAATGTAAGCATAATATGCGCGAAATGTGGTTAATCCTAACGAGCATAAGAAGAAAAACTACAACACCAAATATTCTAACCTCAGATTCAAGACCATAAAATGCAGCGAGGACATTCTATACAACAAGAGACATTTGAAATGGCTACGATAAAAAATTGTATACTTCTATATTTTTTATGCCAGTCTCTGCCATAAAACTGTTTTAAGCTTACATCGACCAATACATGTAAAAGTTTCAGTTATCTATTGTGTATATCAGATTAAGAAACTGCGTCCATCAAAAATCATTGCTCTGCCGCTTCCTGGCCTGTTATACCACAATATGGCACTTGAAATGGCCTGAAATTGTGTAACTATCTTGTTCCATGCACACGAAGCAGATTGCCAACGCAGTGCACAACACTCTCACAGAATACTGCGAGAAACATGACGGCTGCAAAACGACCGTCCACCCTAATTTTTTGCCGTACCTGTTAAAAATGGTGATACTCACCCAACCGAGCTGCTTATGATAACAAGCCCAAGAGCACATGTAGGGCCTCGCGTAAGTAAAACTGCAGCTTTTAATCTATGGCGAGCTTCTTAAGACTGGAACAAAACTCAAGCATAATGCAAAATTTTGGCAGCACTGAGTTCTAGAAAAAAGTGACACGGCTAATATTCCCTGATGCATCTGTACATTTACCGAGGTGACGAAGCTACAGTAATCTGCAGCGGTAGCCACAACGATTTTCCAACTTCTGAAAAGCAGCACCACTTGGAGCCACTAACAGGACCAGTGCAAAAGTTGACACTACCTGGCAAAAGATATGTCCACACTTGTCACCCTTATTCCTTCTAGCCACCCCGGCTGAATCTGACGCATTATTTCTTCACTTTTGGCAGGACAAAAACAAAACCACTGAGGCACTCACACCGCAGAGGATGAAGTTGCTGTGAGCGTGGTCACCTTCTTCCTCCGTGATGAAACAGCAGCATAGTACACTGGCAACGCGCTCCTGGCGCTGGTTTTCAATGCCTCACAGCACCCTTCCTGTGTGTTACAGGCAGCTTGGGGGGTCCTCGGTCTTTTCCGCACCCTATTGTCGCTTCTGGTTTTCTGCTTAAGATCAACCTGCGCAAAGTCGTAGACGAGGTCTTTAGAATTGTAAGTTACGATATCCCAATTTCCGCATCATAAGAAAACACACTTTTTCTCGTGGAACATTCAGGCATCCCTTCTTAAACTTAAGGCCTCGCATTTGCAAACTTTATTTACAATCCATCTGAAGCTGCACTAGACTTTGAAAATGCAAGTTTGTTATGTACTCTATGTAAAAAAAAAGGTCATGCAGCATTACCACAACTCCAGTTTCACAGGGAAACAACAATTGCTGTATGCGCTGGGTAGATTCTTTAATACAATAGCTTATGCTGACGCTAATGGTGCAACTTTACTGAAAAATATGCAAAGATTTCCTGATCATTTTCGCGCAGCGCTCACAAGGAGCACAACAGATGGAAAATGCTCATAAGACACCGTCTATTGAAGCACGCGAGACGCTGTCTGTCGTCCTACTCATGAGCAATGCACAATATTCATCATCAGCACCAACCAACTTTCTCAGCTGACAATCTTCATAAAGGTGTGCTCATTAAAGGGACCGACAACTGGCCAGAATGTGTGATTAGATCTAGATGAAAATAAAAAGACCGTGAACTGCAGTGCACCCGTGGGTCTAAAGGTCTTAAAAATAAATCTGTCACGCAGCCTAGTAGAAGAGACCCGATGCTGCACTACGGAATCCTTACGTGTACTGTGCATAGTCTGATGCTTTTATGTGCACCATATTTACTGTTTAGAACTACAGTGTATAACTATACTATTACCCATCCCCTCTGTATTCTGTACTGCTTACGAGGAGTTGACACTCAAAAGAAGAGCTGCTGTCGTAGCAAACTGTGGGACATATCGAGCTGCTGGCCATGCGTGCAAAATGCATGCATGCGCAGCAAAATGCAGCGCACAAACATGTAATGCTGTCATACTCACCTCCTCCTGTTTCCACCCTGTGTTGCGTGACACAACTTCATAGCAGCCAGAGATCCAAAAATTCTTAACATGCTTCACGGCACTTTCTGTGTTACCTACCATTCCATGTTTTCATTAAGGTCATGCCAAACAAAAAGTAACAAGCCCTAAAATTCCCTTGATTCAATCCATCATTAGACACTCTCAACAGTAATCTTGTCATTGCACTAAAGAAAACAGCTACCATAAAAATTTATTGTCAGTCACTTTAATTGATTTATGCTTTGATCCATGTCAATATGTTAAACGGGTGTCCTGCTTAATGGTCTACATGAACTGTGAAACAGGGCACCATATGCTGGAAGACACATGCAGACCTCGAGCCAAATATTCTCAAACTGAGCCTAGCTTTCTGTTGAACATTCTTGTGCACTAGAACAACCCATCTCGAGCTAGTTGGTTGATCATAATGAGACCAAAACAATGCGCACTTGACCAGGTACCCTGGTCAAGTGCGCCAGGTACCCAGCACCTGTACCCTGTGCTCCCTATGTCTGCTCTCGTCCGGAGCGCGCTGTTTTTGCCTCATCCTTATGCAATTTTCATTTTATAGCCTTGGTCACTGCATGGTCTTCATGGCATTAAAGCCTGTCATGTCTAGCCCATGTAATGTTGTTTGAAAATCGCATTCAAGATTGCTCAATTCGAAGCTAACATATTTGCATCTAGCACCACTTCCTGTGGTCATTCCTCATGCAAGTGGCAGAATGACTGATTTTTCAAAACATATCTTAGTTGCATGCGCTACAAGAAAGAGCTAACGCTGACACTGGTGTATTCTGTTAGTCACTTCAGATTATGAGGTACCGTTTGTAGCAAAACAAAATCTGTGACATGTGGTGTGCCCTTCCTTCCACCTACACACACGTACACGCACACACGCACGCAAAACAGCTTGCTAAAGGACCGAGTCACACACAGTTAAGATGAACGGGATTGAGTGTTTCAGAGTGATGAGTGGGTTGAGAAAGGAAGGATGTGCTACTAATACATCTTTTCAACATCAAGTAGTGCAACGACTTTAAAAGAGCAAACGCTCTTTGTTCCCACATAGGGAGTACGGCAAGAATGCTTACTTGGAGTGGAACAAAAACTTTACGCACACTTTTACCATGCTTGCGAAATCGGACAGATTTTGAGATATGTAAGTGTATGCAGCCTGTAATATTAGGTACTATTATTTTTGTCACATTATGCATTAATCAAGAACGTCACCGAGTGCGTTCACGTCTACCATGATATATTTTATACATACACCAGCTGTATAGTCAACAAAGTTTGTAGAGCAGTTATAAATTTATCCAAATCAACTTACATCGACTGGGCAGGTACACCATTCGCCTAAAAGCAAGATGCATCAACTGATTCCTGTGTATCACCTAGTGTGAGCAATTTTCAGCAATAGAGGGCGAACTGATAACTGTGTGTTTAAAAACCCCTCTGATTATAACGTGCAAGAAAGCACCTTACCGGACTACCTTAGACTGCTTATAATGTCGTGACGACTGGATGATGTCTCATAAGCAGGGTGTCTCCTCTCATGCAAGGGACAATCGCTCAGCCTTCGGAGTTTTCTGTGAAACCTTTGTAAATTTCACATGTCGTTATGACTGATTTATTGTGAACATATTCTGCTTGCGCAGCACAACTTAATTCTAACAGTAATTCCGTTAAAGGGCCCCTAAACCACCTCCAAGAATTTTTCAACATTGCAGGTAAATGCATGCATCCAGTTCAGAATAGTGTCGTGGTCGACAATGCCAAGTGCAACAGCACAATGAGCCGCGGGTGCCCCATAAGTTCCTAGAAACAATTTTTTCTACTCTCTAAGCTTTTCGGCAGTGTTCTGCCCCTTAGTGCTCACCTTACGTCAACATTTTCATCTGCTCGTTATTCACAATACCTGTTTGCGTGCTGGCCGCTCTTTCTCCTCGCTCAGTGAGGAGGAGCACTCGGCCAGAAGAAGAGACAAGCCAACGAATGGAGTATAGCGAAAAAAAGAGCGAAACCAGACAGGGCCTGTCTTGTATCATCAAGCATGTGTAACACTACTATTACGGCAACGTATAGAAAAATTCTCACGGCTATGTGTCAGTTGTAGACACGTCCACAGCTGGAACACCACAACTAAATTTCGACCCCATGGTGGTTTAGGATCCCTTTACACTGGCAAGTGTGAGTCATTTGCATTTGTTTGGCACATGGTATGGCAAACTGATATGTGATATGGTAATCCCATTTCGAATGCATGTCATATGCCTTCATTCTATATGTGGCCACAGGTAACTCTTGTTACAAAGCAACATGGCACAGCCCATAGGCGGAGAGTACGGGGGGGCTCGGGGGCGCTCGGGCCCCCCGGGCGGATTCACGGGGGGCAGAGCCCCCCCCCCCCCCCCCCCCGGCGCCTGCCCGGAATATTTTTTTAAGAGCTTGGCTTAGGTCCCCGCCCATTGACAACGAGTGTTTGGGCTCCTGTCTGGCAGCTATTTATTTCACACGGGGCTGTTTATACCCACTTTATCATTTCAGGCTTTTAAAATTCCGATCATGGATCAGTGACAAGTGAAACATTCAGTTAATAATTGCCCGCAAAGAGATTTGTATGCGCAGACTATGTTGTGTTAACAAACCACTGAAGCGACCTCTTAGTGTTCTATAGTGCAATTTCTGCCACCTGAGAATTATTTTTGGACATCACAAATTCAAGATTAAAGCTTCCTGTACCAGCATTAGGCCACTGTCTTATGTCTGGTGCATGTTTTAACAAAGTAATGCATGTCAATAAAGAAAATAGGTGGGTCCCACTCATTGTGGGAATCGATTTTATGTGATGCAGTCACCGAGTATCAGCCTATGCGGCATTTTTCGCATTGAGCCAAGCGTTGCGAGGAGGATCGATGTCTTTGTGCAAGTTCAAAAATAAATCGGGAGGCATCACAAGAGATATTCATGATATTCATACTGATATCGCGGTGTAGGCGCCAAAGAGAATAAGGTGGTATTTAAGTCTTTAATTATGTTCTTTAATTTAGCAGGCGGACATGCTCTCTCTCGATATATATATGTGACGTTAGAGAACAGAGATACGTCGTGGTTCAGGTGTAATCCATTTATTCTAATGCACGCACACTTCCTCTTCGTCGGCTTCTCCAATCATCGCCTTGTTCATACGTTACACTCTTCCCCCTCCCCTCGAGAAAGTCTCAGTTCAGAAGGTACAAAATAACGTCGTAGTTTGCTAACATGAACAATGTCCGAGTTTCTACCTAAGGCCAACACGGAGCGGTTGATGCCATAGTTAACTGGTGAGACTTTACGTAGAATCTTGTAGGGAACTTCCATGACGGAACTCAGTTTGCCGTTGTTGGGATGCCATGGTGTCTCGTAAAGGACGAAGTCACCGACTTGGAACTCAATCGGAAGAAATTTCTTGTCATAGATTACTTCGTTCTTATTGTGGTAGGCGATAGAATTATTAACAGCAGCTTTCCGCGCTTCTTCCACCGTTCGTTCTCGCTGTTTCAGTACAGTTGGATAAGATGGAATTCCATACATCAGGAAGGACGGTGCGTAGCCGGTAACTTCGTGAGGCGTTCTGTTGTATTCGCCTATTACCTCCGACAGCAGCTTAGTCCAACACTTCTGTGGCGCATCATTGATCTTGCACTTAAGTCTGGTTACGATGGTCTGGTTTGTCCGCTCGTTCATACCATTGCATTGCGCATGATGAGATTAGGTGAAGAGTTGGTGTATTCGGTTATGTTTTAGATACTGTATAAATTTTCCTGCAGTGAATCCTGTTCCATGATCTGAAAGGAACTTCCGCGGTTTTCCGGCAGCAAAAATGGTTTTCAAGCATGGGATGTAGGCGTCGCTGTTCTCACTTTTATGGGCGAACGCCCATACGTAGCGAGTAGCATGGACAATAACCAAGTGGATAAACCTTTTTGATGAGCCATATCCACAAAATCCCCCCAATGGTGTCCATCGCAAAAAAGGTCAAAAGGCTCTTCAGCAGGAGGCAGGGATTCAAGTGTCCCATACTTCTTCGTTTACGTCTTCTTGCATCTCTGGCATGTATCACAAGGCCGAATGTAGGTGGCAACATCGGTTACCATATCCGGCAAATAATATTACGGCGACAAGAGTGATAGTGTCTTCTTCACTCCGGACATGCCCAAAATGTTGATGTGCGTTCTTAAGAATGGTTGGGCTTAGTTCATGGGAAACATAGACCTTCCTTAGTCCTTTTCTCTTGACGATGACTACGTTGTTTTCCAATGAATACGTTCCTTTTGGGCACTCATTGCTGCATCGTTGAAGTTCATCGTGGGGCAGAATTTGAACTATTGGGGCTCTAGAGAATGCATCTGCTTCGACGTTGCTTATGCCCCTTTGATGTTTGTTGTTTACTTCATATATCGATAGTTTCAACGACCACCGGAAGAGACGACCTTGAGGATTCTTAATATTTTCAGCCACTGTAATGCAGAGTGATCCGTTACAACAGTGAATGACTTTCCATGAAGGTAGCAATGCCATTTATCAATGGCATCTATAATGGTAAGACATTCTCTTTCTGTACTAGCATAATTGACCTCGTGCTTAAGTAGTTTGCGGGAGTAATAGGCAACGGGATGTTCCTTGCCTTTGTCGTCAGGTTGCTTCAGCACTGCACGGATGCCTTCGCCAGATGCATCACACTACACAGTACATGGTCTCGAAGTGTCGTATATGCGAAGCACCGGTTCTTCAGTTATGCGCTCCTTCAGTTCCCGAAAAGCTTCCTCGCATGATTCTGTCCACGTCCACTTGCTTCCTTTGTGGAGTAGTCTCGTGAGTGGGAGAGCGATGTCGCTGAAATAAGGGATGTACTGACGGTAAGTGTTTACAGTGCCCAGGAAACGCTGGCGATCTTTCTCTCGTTTAGGTATCGGAAATTTGAGTATTGCAGCCACATTACTTTGCTTAAGTGTCACTATTCCTTGTGAGATTTTGTGGCCCAAGTATTCAATGCTGGATCTTGCAAATTAGCACTTTTTCTGTTTCAGTTTTACGTTCTCGTCTTTAAGAGCTTTCAACAGTGCCTAGAGGTGTCGTATATGATCGTCAAATGTCTCTGAGTATACGACCACATCGTCAAAGTAATTGCTAACATTAGTGAGCTGATGTTTGGCTATTATTGATTTCATGGCTCTTTCAAATGTAGCCGGAGCGTTCTTTAACCCGAACGGCATTACCAACCACTCATAATGACCAACAGTCGTTGAGCTTGCGATAGTCAATACTAGACGAGTACGTCCTTCGCCTTTCTTTTCCGCTAAGATGACCGGTGCGGCATAGGGCGACAACGAAGGCCTCACAACACCTTGCTTAATGAGGGCGTCAACTTGTTTGTTAATTTCCGCTTTGTCGGCCTCTGAACATCCGTATGGTGCTCGATGAATAGGGACAGCATTGGTAAGTGCAATCCTATGTTGCTCAGTTGTGATGAATCCAATATCTGTCTGGGATTTCGAGAAGATCTTGTCATACTTATTTAAAAGAGAGTCGAGAACTGCTGATTCATGTTCTAGCAAGTTTTCTGAATTCAGGGTTCTCATCAGCGGTGCTCTAGTGGTTTTCTTTTCATTGTGATTCGACAAGTTCAGATTTTCACGTCCTTGTGTTACTGACTGGCTTTCCAAATTTACGGAAAGATTGAAGTACGAAGCGCTGTCTAGGCCAAGAATTAATTCTGTTCTCATGACTCGCAGAACGTGTACATAAACTTTCTTTGTGACATTCCCAATTTGCAATTGAATGTTTACCCGACCCAAAGTTCGAATGCTTGAAGTAACTTGCTGCACCATGATGCTGGAGTCTCTCATCAACCGAAGCTTGAGCTGTTTGTACACATCTTCACTGATACAAGTAATTGTTGCTCCTGTATCAAGAATTGCAGTTACTGGCCTTCCGTTGATGAGAGCATCGAACAGTATTAATGAAACTCTGGCTCGCTCTCCTCGTTTGCCGGTCTAGTCTCAATAACTGACACGTTGCCGCGGCACGGAAATTCGTTGTGCCAATGAAACTGTCGTGGGAAACCAGCAGCTGAGCAATATCTGCATTCATTTTGTGGGACACGCGGTCGAGAAGTCAATGTTGGCTGCTGCGGTCTGCTGAAGAGACGTGGAGCTCTTGATGTAGTACTAGGAGTACGAGTAACGGAAATTCCTCTCACCCGTCTTCAAGATGTCTGGACCCGTTGGGCAGCGGCGAGCCACTCTAATGATGAGTTAAAAGACAGTCCGGCGAGCGCCAGTTCCACATCAGGAGGAACACCGTCAGTCAGTCCGGAAATGATGTGGCACTCTTTAAGGTCGGCCAAGGAGCCCAGTCGTTTTTTTTTCGTCGTATTAATCCTTGATGGTCTGCCCTCCTTTTAGCCGGTAGTGGATGAAGAGACGAAAGGCATCTCCGTCAGTCGTAGCAAAGCGATTTCGCATGTCGCGCTTTATATCGTCCCATGTCTCGTCGTTGCCGCAAATCTCTGTCAGGTACAACTTGAACGCTTCCCCTTTGATGTATTCGCTGAAGTGACTGACCCGATCGCGGTGTGACCATGATGCCTCGGTCGCCTTCGTGTCGAAAAGGAGTAGCCACTTGTCGACGGGCACGTCTTCTGGTGTTCCCTTGTACTTCGGTATGTTGAGCGGAGGCTTTGGCCTAGCCATGGCCGGTTGGTGAGGTAGATCCTATCGACTTGTGTGACGTTAGAGAACAGAGATACGTCGTGGTTCAGATGCTTGTTTTGTTTTCTTTTGGCGCCTACGAGAGGCTGGCTCATACCCACAAGGGGGATTGGCCACACTGACTGTTATGCCATCCATTCATTCTAATGCATGCGCACTTCCTCTTCGTCGGCTTCTCCTACCATCGCCTTGCTCATACGTTACACACACACACACACACACACACACACACATATATATATATATATATATATATATATATATATATATATATATATATATATATATATATATATATATATATGAATCGACAGAGAGAACAATGTAGAAGAAGAGCCAGCCGGGCCCAGCCCCCTCCGGCAAAATGAAAACTCTCCGCCTATGGCACAGCCCACACAGACGTGACCACCTGCTTCGATCTGAACTTCTGCTTGCTACTTGCCCACTACCATCACAGCATCAAGGGTGTTTTGTCATTATTGGAAGTCAGTTATGTGTTTAGCAACACTTGCTAAGATACATTGCTGTCAAAGCATCAGGATGCTAACATAAAGAAAACTAAAAAAATTACAGGCCACACAGCGAACAATGAGAACTTGCTATAGTCGAGGTGGAAGGCACGCGCTTTAAGAAGTACCGCCATCTTTTCTTTTCCCTGAGCTGCAACCCACTTGCTTTACTGACCCAACACGTCTGTAGAGATGCAAAGAAAACACCAAGCAGCTGATACAGCGTGGATGAATATATCTCCAGGGATTTCCGCCATTCATATTGGCTAAACAGCCCTGAAGCCTCCACAGTGCTCAACCCATTTGTGAGACGAATATAGTTTACCCAATGTTTTTCAGTTACAGATATGCATACAGGACACAGAACAATTCTATAGGAAGCTTGCACGAACGACGGCATCGGTTAGACAGACATGTAGAGTTCATGGACAGATTAGCCGGTGATTGGGGAAGCACGTGCAGCACGAGCTTTTGCTTGACCGGGGCTGACACGATGGTGCTCTGTGCAGTTGTGGTCTGTAGTAGTTGCACACAAAGTAAGGCAAAGAACTCAGTCGAAGAAAGATGGTTGTAGCATCTTCCAAGATGCCAAAGGTGCGCCTCAACGGGCGCAACAAGATGAAGGAGCTGTCGGGGCAGTGCTGGCGTGTATGGCTCTCACGCATGGGCAACCCCAACAAGCATCACGTCTGTCCTAACCGCTTCCTTTCAGGTAGGCAAACCATGCTTGGTTTCGGAGTTACTCTGTTTCGGCAGTTCTGTTTTGTCCACTTACTCAAGAAACGTATCGGGTTCTGCTGCGACTTCGCGGGGATGTTGTGTCTCCACATGCAAGGTATCTTTTTAACGTGCCCTTCACTATTTCTGCAAGGGGGGTTACTGCGCGGTAAAATTTAAAAAAAATAATAAAATTAACATCTACCGGGAGTTAGAGCATCCTTACAAGCTTGCTTATGCCACTGCCACAACACTATAGCCCAGTACTTTACTATTAGGCTCCTTCTGACAAGCCACTTCTGACACTGTTTTGGCCTTGAGCGGTAGTCGACTTCATTGCTGCTGCATGACAAAACTCGTCCAAAAGCCAAATAATTCGCTAAGGTCCAACGCGTCCACAAGTCCTCGTACGCGATGCAGTTGGCTGCATGACGCGCAAACTGGTGAGCATAGATGTCTTTTTTGTTGTATCGCTAACGGTCCTTCCAGAAAAGCGTTGCTGCATACAGTCATTACACGGAAGATAAAAAAAACGTGATATACCTCCGATTTTCCTGATATTTTTGTGTAGCGTGCCAATATAATCGAATAGCACGAAACCACAATTCGTTTTCAAATAAAAAATATTTAACGAAAAATTCACCAGCATCGCCAGGTGATTTCAACGCGTGGTTTTGTAAATTCGCGACCATGCTAAATATTGCAAATATATTTCCTTCTTTGCACAAATAGAAGTAAAGCAGAAATAGCTCGTAAGATAACCTCGAACTCTCAGCAGCTTAACTATTTCAAAAAACTTCCCCATCTCCCGCTAAAGGGGACCATGTCTGGTTGCGAAGCAGCGGGGAGATGGTTAGCTTGAGCGGGAGAAACGTCGCCGCTCTCGTTTCGCGGCAGCGGCCCGGGCGCTCATTGCGGCGCTGCACAGGAGAGAGAATGAGGCGCACTCTGTCATTTTCATACCGCGGAACTACCATGGTGCTCCCACGTCATACGTCGATCACGGACTAAGCACCCCCCCAAACACATGCAAGCAAGATCAAGGAATGGAGACCAACCTGGGCGACAGACACCACCTGCCTAGCCATTGCTAAGCAGCTTCTCTGTGCTCTCGGCCATGACTCTGGTGACTGTAGTGGTGGTTGACGGCCTTATATTGTACTACAGTGTTCTGGTTCGCATAGTAGGTGCTTCCCTACTTCATGAAAGTGGCCGGACGCGGGACGCGGGACGGACATAGCCCCGAGCATAAGATGCTTCGCATCTAAAAATTTTCGAAAATCAGTGCATTTTTGAAACTCAGTCAATTTTGGACGCAATCAGTGATTCTGTAAATTTCTTTGCTTGATTGTATTGATAACCCTGATAGGCATTGATGTGAATAATAAGTCTATGTATTTGTCTCGTAATTTCTGAAGTAGTCAGTTTTATTGCTCATAAAATAAAATAAAAAACGGGGGTGTTGGTCAATTAAGATATCTATAATAAAAAAAACTTCATCTTCACCTTGGACAAAAATTATACTGATTGTTCTCATAGGACTGCAGAATGACTGCAGAAAAAAAGGTTGCATCATATTTATCAGAACCAAGTTACAAACTTTCAAACGTTGCATTTTCAGAGCGTTGTCACTACTGCGTGAAGGACATCTATTCTAACAAGTAAATAGAGTAATGTGCTTTTTTCCTTCTCTGAGGTTCGCAAAATAACAATAATAAAACCATTTCTGGTGAGTGGAAAGCATTCTGCAAAAAAAAAAACCGTTTCAATGAAATGCATTTGAGTAGTTTGCGACATCACTGTGGCCCTCAGAAACGGTCAACACGCACCATTTCATCCCTCTGTATTTACTTTGCTTCAGTAAACGAACTAATATAGAACCGGATAAAGCTTCACGAAAAATTGCGCAGAGGAGTCTTAATTTTTAAAACTGTTATTTTAAATTTTAAAACCGTTGAAACAACCGACTGCCAGTGCTACCATAAGACCACCGCTACACTTGCTTTGCCCAGCGGGACATAGATTGTGTAGGTTACATGGTGCATTGTTCCTTGGCTTGGGCATCGCTGTCCAACGCGTTCTCTAGAAGCACATTGTACGGATTGTGTGGCAGGCCGAGGGGCCTGCATTCCGCGCGTTAGTGTAAATAGAGCAGCGCGCGTTGTGTGGACATAATGGCGATTCAATAGAGTTAGCATCTGAAGTGGTCGCACAATTTCAACGTGAGCCAAAGAACACTGACCAGATCTATGGACTGACGGGCCAGATCAAGTGCTTCCAGAACTAAAAAAAGGAAGTAGTGGAAATTCATTACCCCTGTGGAAGGCATCCGGTCATGGCCAATGCAGACCAGATGAGATTCAAACACGTGTTTAGTCCCTGGCCAGAAATACTGTCATTGAGCTCCAAGCAATCGACACGTTTAAAACTCAGTTAATCACATGTGCTTTGAAAATATAAAATTTTGGGTCAACAAAACAAAACCTCTTGGCGACTGCTTTCTACAATTTGTTCTTTCCTGAAAAGGCCTTGTCTTTTATACAACTTATTAATTCTGGCAGAGAACGACATAATAAGAGCTGCATTGAGAGAATGCATTTATCGGCATCCCACGTACAAATACCGTCCTAACCAAGCAGATGAAAGGAAAGGAGAGTACGACTGGAGGGGCTGCCTATGAACCGAGGGACATCGAACACAGAAGCGAAGTTGGGAACTACACAAATACATTTAATTCAAATGGTTGCTTATTTACACATCTTCCACTCGTAGAAAATGCCTTACTATTGTTATTTCGCAAACATCACAGAAGAATGTTATTGTATTTGCTTGTTACAAGATACGTCCTTTACGCAGTAGCGACAACGCTCTGAAAGCACAATGTTTGCAAATTTGTAATTTTGTTCTCATAAATATCATGCAACGTGTTTTTAAAGAATATCATTCTACAGTCTAGTGAGCACAATCCGAATAATTTGTACCAAGATTAAGATGTCTTTTTTTAGCATATAGTGACATTGATACTTTTTTTTATGTTTTGAGCGATGAAACTCTGAAAAATATTAGACTAATAGAAATGCTGAACCTTATTATTCACATAAAGGCCTTTTCATACTGTAAATATGAACAAGCTAAGACATTCACAGAAGCAGCAATGGCATGCCGAAGTCGACTGAGTTTCCAAAACCCAGCGTTTATCGCGAATTTTTGAAAAGATGAATTGCTGAGAATGCGAGGATATTACACGAGCTATTCCTCCTTGGTTTCTATTTGTGCTACAAAGAAAGATATTTTACTATTAAGCATGTGTGGCTGTTACCATGATCACGAATTTACGAACGCACACACTACAAACACACGCAGTCATTACCTGGTGATATTTGTAGATTTTAAATGCGAAGCATTTCTTAGCGAACTTCGGCGACTTTGAGCGTATCTATCTATCTATATAGCTATCTATCTATCTAGCCGCCTACGACTTTCTGCTCTCCTGGCCGTATCGTTAATGGGATTTATACCAAATTTGGTATGGCATAACATGACCGTATGACGAACATAAATGGTTGATCATATCATGAAAATCATGATTAACTTGTCACGAAAAGTATGATTTACATGCCGCGCTCATGGCTCGCTCGCGGCCGTTTCGTTAGCTTGATATACACCAAACTTGGTATTGAGTGACGTGCTGTATGACGAACATAAATGACAGGTCCTAACATGTAAAACATGGCATGCAAATTATGTAAAGCATGATTTGCTTTTTCCTGGCTGCTTCGCATTACATCGATTCCCACAGTGCGTGGGTTCTGCCGGCTTTTTTTGTTTGTTCAAACTTTCTTTATTTGCAAACAAATTGTGATTTCGCACTATTCAGCCATGCGGGCACGGCATACACAATTATCGGGAAAAATTGCAACCTTGATATCATCCCGAGGTGACACCAGTATGTACAGTACGTGTGTGAAGTTTCCATGAAGCTACCAATCGCGCTCCCAGAAAGTCTTTCCGAAGTCACTGAAGAAGCCGATACGTTTCATGTGTGAGTATAGTAAATAGAACTACCGAAACAGAGAAACTCTGAAAGCAAAGCACGGTTTGTCTACCAAAACAGAAGTGGCAAGGACAGACGTGATGCCCATTGGGGTTGCCTATGAGCAAGCCATACCCACACCTAGCACTGCTCCAGTATCTCCTTCGTCTTGTCGCGCTCAGTGAGACACACCTTCGGCATCTTGTAGTTGCAGCAACGACCTTTATTCAATTGCAACTTTTTTGCCTTACTTTCGGTGCAACTGCTACAGCCCACAACCGCACAGCAGCAGGGTTACTGTATATGCTCCCTACGGGACAAGGTGATCATACAGTAACTCTGCCACAGTGTGTCATCGCACCAACACCATTCAAGCGAGAGCTGCTGCCCCGTGCACTTTTCCCATCCCCGGCTCGACTGGTTTAACAACAAATAGCCGCCACCATTGTTCATTCAAGCTCCCCATAAGCACCTTGAGATTTTTCTTAAAAATTACTCAATCGATCGTTAATGTTTCCCCCCAATGTGAAGTGTTATTGGCAGTGCTGTGAGGAATTGGATTGTATTTCAAACATAATCAAATGAGTGGCAAGTAAGCATGCAGTGGCCTTTTGTTAGCTGTTCAATGTAACAGCATGGAGTTTGCTATGCTAAAGCCCGTTTTTTATACGCACCGTCTATTTTGATATTTACAATAGCGAGCAATATGGGAAAGAACACGAATTCATGTTTATTCAATGATTACTTGTAATGTACCGATATGAATGGGACTTACTGAATAGCAAAAGATACCTTTTCTCTTGAGCATTAAGTTTTATGAACACTATTGCACTTGCCAACGGCATTTGTCCAAAATAGTGGCAAGCTGGGCTAGTTTCTATGGATGTGCAATAATGAGCAGTGCAAAGTGAGAACGAGAGACATCAGTAAGAACAATGCGGAACGAGCGCAGACTGTCAACTGAATAATTTATTGCGCAAAACCTTGCCTAAGTAACATTAGCCACACAACTCGCGCAAATGAGGGTCCCGTTTGAAAAATACAAGTTACGAAATCAACAAAGCTTGTTTTTTTAACTGGACCCTCATTTGCATGAGGTGCGCGGCTAATGTTATTTAGGCAACATTTTCCGCAATAACTTTTTCGGATGACAGTCTGTACTCATCCCGCATAGCTCTTACTGAGGTCTGTAATTCCGACTTTGTGGTGCACAATACTATGCATTTAGTCACTATGACCTATAAAAGGTAATTTCAGGGTACCCTCTCGTATTGCTGACAACTGTGCTGTAGCTAAATTGGGCAAGAAAAGCAATAAAGAAAAGGCTGTCACAATAAACAAACAAAGGTGTTCTAGTGCAAAGAAGAGCCGGACAGAAGGGTGATGCCTAGCTGCGCATTGGTCCCGTCATTACACATCTTCCTGATCTCCTTGCCTTGTTTGTGCTGAAACACTCACACACCTGATGAGCTAGTCAGCTGAGAAATTTTAATGCATCGCAACAATAAATGCTTGCATCAGCAACCACACAAGACCGTGATAATCACACCACTGCCACACAGCAGCGCAACATATTCTACTACATGTTGGCAGTGCATTATTACTTAAAAAGCAGCTCTGGCAGATTATAAAATCTCACACTGTGCGAGCAAGTTTTCATAACAGGCAGACGTCTAACGTGGATGCTGGCTGGTACAATATTACTGACAAGCAAAGGCGACGTACAGGCACATACACAGGTTGCATGAACACCACTCCCTACACAAGGAAAACACATTATAACGTTTAACTACCTCAATCCACTGTTCAAGGGCATAATAACACTCCACCGTGAATGTATGCTGATAGTACCCACTTAGGTGGTTGGTTAGGTGAATCGAGCCAAGTTACAATTTGTATCGCCCCCGAACGCGAGAAAAACGCTGCCCTGCAAGAAATGACGCTACACACTTCGTTTTATTAACGAAGCAAGCGCCTTTTGCGTCCTGCTCACTTCAATGCAAATAAAAAAAATCGATCATCACACACATGCATGTTCCCGCAGTTGTCGAACTCGCTCCAGTAAGGCCGTGCCGATGCGCCATGGCTCCGCTCGTTTCAGCGTAGTCAAAGCGAATCAGTAACGGCACACTGTCATTCACACGCGAAGGCGCGTAAGGCTGCCTTTTCACGACGCCTCGTCCGAGTGCAGTAATAGACCTGCGCTGAGTGGCATACTTTACATTGTAACGTGTCCCACTTACGTTTAGTTTCTTTCGCAGTGCCATGTAGTAAGTGAGTGACCACGGGCGCCATCCGTGACCTCGGAGTCCTTCGAGCGCCCGCACATTCCGTTGATTTTTTGAATGACTCGCATTTCATCGGCACTCCAAGAACCGCGGGAATAGCGCGCAACCATTGCACATCGTACGAACGAGGAACGGTGCTTCCTTGCGTAAATTTAATACATTTACCTTCAATCTTCTTGCGGACGTAGTCTCTCTAAGTCCGCACACACGGGTGACGCACGGAAACAAAAGGTGTGTTCCAATTCTCACGTAGCCGGCAAAATAGACAGCTTGACGAAGACAGCATCGGAGACAAATACGATGCAGGCTACTTTGCTGTCCAAAAAATATGGTGGCACAGCGAAATGGCCGTATAGCTCGGATCTCGCCGATATGGTCCTCTGCGCATAAGCAGATGCTTTTCCACGCGCTTAACGTTAACTACATTAAATTTTTCATAGATATATACACGAAAGAAGCTTAAAAAAAAAGCCGGCAGATCCCACACAGTGTGGGAATCGATGTAATGCGAAGCAGCCACGAAGTAGCAAATCCTGCTTTACCTAATTTGCATGTCATGTTTTACATGTTAGGACTGGTCATTTATGTTCGTCATACAGTCACGTCTTGCAATAGCAATATTGGTGTATATCAAGCTAGCGAACTGGACGCAAGCGCACCATGAACGTGGCATGTAAATGGCGTTGTAGGTGACACGCATTCCAAGATTTTCATGTTACCACCTGCCACTTATGTTCGTCGTGCAGTCACGTCACTCAATACCAAGTTTGGTGTATATCAAGCTAACGAAACGGCCGCGAGCGCGCCATGAGCGTGGCATGCATGTCATGTGGCACATGACAAGTCATGATTTTCATATTACCACTTGTCATTTATATTCGTGATACAGTCATGTCACACAATACCAAATTTGGTCTATATGAAGCTAACGAAACGGCCGCGAGCGCGCCATGAGCGTGGCATGCAAGTCATGTCGCACATGAGAAGTCATGATTTTCATATTACCACTTGTCATTTATGTTTGTCATACAGTCACGTCACTCAATACCAAGTTTGGTGTATATCAAGCTAACGAAACGGCCGCGAGCGCAGCATGAGCGTGGCATGTAAATCATACTTTTCATGACAACTTAGTCATGATTTTCATATGACCAGCCATTTACGTTCGCCATAGAGTCATGTTATGCCATACCAAATTTGGTATTAATCCCATTAACGATACTGCCGGGAGAGCACAAAGTCGTAGGCGGCTAGATAGATAGATAGCTAGATAGATTGATACGCTCAAAGTCGCCGAAGTTCGCTAAGAAATGCTTCGCATTTAATAACCGTTACGTTTGTTTTCTTAGCTCTCTCATCTCGACGCTAGGTGGCGTCACGTCGCGTAGACGTCTTCTAGACGCGTTCCATTTCTCAGACAACATGGGCTCGATGCCTTCTTCTAAGCTGATTTTGAATGAAGAAACAGCGGTGAAACAGGACGGAGACGAGAAGACACAAACACGGCGCTGACTAACAACAATATTTTATTGCGTTTGCACGTCAATATATACAGGAAATAACACAGTCAATGAACATATCGAAGGAACAAGATATCGCTGAACCATTGCCGACTCATACAGTTGAGAGATAATTCATTTCATTTTTGCGAAGCGATAGTGACGCTACGCTGGCACATCATTCTCCGCTTTTCTGGATGCAGAAAGCCTCAAAAATTTCACGTTGGCGCTGCTCTGCGTAAGTGCCTGGAATATCACTATCTTTGAAGACTGGTTCACGATCACATTACATGCAGTGGTCGGCCTAGGTGGCTGCTCACAGACCCTTTAAGCGAGTATGCATGTTCTCGTAACCTTTCATTGACGCATCGGCCTGTTTGACCGATGTAACACCATCCGCAAGTGAGGGGAACCTTATACACAGCGTTTCCTCGGCATTTAACGAACTGCTGTGCGTTCTTGTTTTTGCAATGAGTTTCTGCCTGTTCTCCATTGGTCCTCTTGCAGAGGCTAGATAGCTTATGACGTGCGCTGAATACGACCCTTGACGCCGGACTTTTTTCTGACGCTTTCTTTAGATCGTGTGACATTTTATGAACGTATGGAATGACCACGATGCTTTTCTGAGGGTTCTCTTCTTTACCTCGCATCGTGGTCTCCATACGTTCATAAATCGTGGTCATAAAACGTTCATAAAATGTCATACATAAATGTTCCATACGTTCATAAAATGCCACACAATCTAAAGAAAGTGTCACAAAAATCCGGCGTCAATGTTGTATTCAGCGCACGTCGTAAGTTATCTAGCCTCTGCAAGAAGACCAATGGTGAACAGGCAGAAACTCATTGCAAGAAGAAGCACGCGCAGCAGTTCGTTAAATACCGAGGAAACGCTGTGTATAAGATTCCCCTCACTTGCGGAAGGTGTTACATCGGCCAAACAGGCCGATGCGTCAATGAAAGGTTACGAGAACATGCGTACTCGCTTAAAGGGTCTGTGAGCAGCCACCTAGCCGACCACTGCAAGAAGTGTGATCGTGAACCAGTCTTCAATTATAGTGATATACTAGGCACTTACGCAGAGCAACGCCAACGTGAATTTTTTTAGGCTTTTTGCATCCAGAATAACGGAGAATGCGTCAGTGTAGCTTCACTATCGCTTCGCAAAAATGAAATGAATTATCTCTCAACTGTATGAGTCGGCAGTGGTTCAGCGATATCTTGTTCCTTCGATATGTTCACTGATTGTGTTATTTCCTTTATATATTGACGTGCAAACGCAATAAAATATGGTTGTTAGTCAGCGCCGTGTTTGTGTCTTCTCGTATCCGTCCTGTTCCAGCGCTGTTTCTTCATACAAAATCAGTATGTACCAACCAACCCAATTCAAGACGCTAATACTCTTCTAAGCTGTCAGCGTAGAGTATCTACGATGATGTCCAGAATTGGAACACAGCCAAAGGCACACAATATCTGGCTTTGGCTGTGGATTATTTGGCTTGAATTTTTGTTTGCGGAAAAACGAAAAAAAAAACAACAAAAAAACCCGAATGCATGCTATTTGGCAAAATAGTTAAAAAAATAAAAATAATGAATTATCTTCAAAAACAATTTGCACAAAGCAAACCAAATAGTTTTTCAGCAGATTTTCTTTTTCTTTTTTTTTTGTTCGAGCAGACGACAGCCACTGCTTCTACGGCGGACGTGTAGTTAGTTCGGCTTTACGTTCGATGCTTGCCGCCGATACAACAAAACTCTGCAGTAGTTGTATCTACGTTCTCAATGAATCAGAGGATGAATACAAAGCAGTAACATTTTTACGTATTGCAGTATGTGATCTTTCAAGGCATGATATTTCGTTGCGCTGAAGCGAAGTAAACCGGCCGGCGTGATCAGCTGATGTCGCCGCTAAGCACGGCACTGACGTGGCATTAGCGTCGCGTCCCGCCCTCAATTTGTGATCGAGAGAGACAGCTACTTAGTTGAACAAAACTACAGGCAGGGGTTAACGGCATATCACTCCGATTTCGTGCGGTGGCCGATTTATTTCGTGCGGTGGCCAGGGAACAGCTTTCAACTGCTCAAGCTTGTTTGTAAGCATAAAAATCTGTGTTTGCATCCGCGAGCGACCGGCAATATATATTGAAAAGATCCGCGAAAAGCGTGCGGCGTAGATACGGTCACAAAATATATGCCCGCAATAATAAGTACGATCGCATATCGCACCCTTATGCACTCTCGTCGATAGCGCGTAGCCACTTTTATCTATTAAATTAAGCAGGAACGCGTCAAGTGTGCGCGTGGTCTACCAGGCTGGTGTAGCAGGTTAGAACGCAAGATCACGGCTTGATGTCGAGCGTTCGAATCTTGTGTTGTCACAGAATTTCTTTTAATTATTCATTTGTTTACCTATATTGATGTACTGCTATTTCTATTTATGTGTTGCGTGCTAAAACTAAAAAAAATCACAGCACATTCCATGGAGTGAATGATGATGAGTGGGCGAAGCTCCGGAGGTTCATCGGTAAACCGGGAATCTTCCGTGAAATTCGCCCAGTACATCATCAAAGAAGTGGGAGACACTGTGTGCGTATATGCAAAAAATTTATATTTTACTCGTGAGCCGTGATTTTCCGTTTTGTTTTCGTTTCTTCGTTGGTCGTGTTTACCGTTTATATAAGCCGTGGCTTCCGTTCCCCCTTCGTTATAACGGCTTTATGGCCGGTGAAATGGAGGGACAGCGGTTCCTCGATGGGTCGTAGTCGAACATTTGCAAAGACGAGATCGATGCAGCTTCCTCGGATGGCGGTTGGTTGCATGGGGTCAAACGATATGCATGTGAGACCATATCGCGATGCCATGTGTTGTATGACATCGCAATCGTCATCGTCATCAGCGTCATCGTTATGACGCATGGTGGGTACATTCCATGTGCTCTGCCGTGATGGCAGCGTCATCGTCATCGCACAGGGGTGGCTACGACAACGACGCAGGAAGCCGGACTAGCCTGTGCCCTAAGGAGCTTCGCCCATAAAAAGGTAATATTAGGTTTCACTATGTATATGACCCTGTGTTTGCTTGGACAGCGGTTATTTTTCTGTTTTAGGGGCGAAGCTCCTTAGGGCGTAGGCTAGTCCGGCGTCGTATTCCTGCGTTGTCGTCGTCGTCGTAGCCACCCCTGTACGATGACGATGACGCTGCCATCACGGCACAGTACTTGCCGCATAGGGAGTACATGGGATGTACCCACTATGTGTCATAAAGATGACGCTGATGCCGATGATGACCCTGATGACGATGATGACAGTTAACTATCTGTACCAGGCTTGTAGGAGGCTCGGCGTTTCCTGTTACTTGGGCTGCCTCTTCCTTATCGTCTGGAGACACCTTGCAACCAGGGAGGCAGACTTCAAAAACAAAACTGTTTATTAAAGGCAAAGAAAGTCAAAGTCAGATGGGGTGAACATACATGATTCCCCAGCGGCAGCCGATTCCCGGCTCGCGCTCCCTTTCCCTCACATACACGCTCGGTTATAAAGAGTCGCGATATTGGGCGGAACCATTGTTCGAAACCCTCACACTATTTCGGCCAATGAGTGTATCCCGATCTTATGACAGAAAAAGAGGCGGGGCACTTTATGCCTACATCGTGGCCGCCTCCTTTGGAGCCCGCCTTCTATGATACGTCTTTGAAGTAACACCGTGCGACAACTACAGCAGTGATCCAGGGTTATCTTCTTTACAACCTGCCTCTGTTTCCGTGCAGCCGACCTGGCGCGACGACATCACTCTTGAAACCATCAACTGGTTAGGATGTCGCCAACCCCGACAACTTGCCCTTCGCCCCACGCAATGTCAAAGCGACACCTCTCCTCACTGTTGTCCTTTTAGGTCGTAGATCCGCGCCGTCGAAGGGTTCCATTTGTCGGCATCCTCAGTTACGTTGCCGCCTGCACCGGCGCGGCAACATTGCACGCAAAACCGCAAGTCGCCTCCGAGGGTCGCTCACAATGCATAAGCACCTTTGACTTCCGTACCGCGCTATCTGTGGCCCATGTCTCTGTCATCTCCCCGACGTCACAAACGACGCGCGCTTCCGCGCCACCGAAGGGTTCCCTTTGTCGGCATCCTCAGTTAACGATGCCGCCTGCACCGGCGCGGCAACATTGCACGCAAAACCGAAAATCACCTCCGAGGGTCGCTCACAATGCATAAGCACTTTGACTTCCGTGCCGCACTATATGTGGCCCATGTCTCTGTCATCTACCCGACGTCACAAACGATGCGCGCTTCCGGGGAGACTCTTTGTTCACTCGCGGGCCCCTCCCGATGCACACACATGGCGGAACGGCAGTGCGTCTCTCAAACCAATGGTTCCTTTGCCGCAACGCAGCGAAACCGTCGTAGCTAGTGAACACAGGTGCGGAATCGGCCACGACGAAACCACTAAACAGAGCGAGCACGTGTTCTGTGCACTGCCCGCTGGCTAACTGTCGCGGGGGTCCGGCTTGGCGAACTTAACTATGACGATGACGATCGCGATGCCATGCAACACATGACATCGCGATATGGTCTCACATGCATATCGTTTGACCACATGCAACCAACCACCATTCGAGGAACCTGCGTCGATCTCGTCTTTACAAACTTTCCACTACGGCCGATCCAGGAACCGCTCTCCCTCCATTTCACCGACCATAAAGCCGTTTTAATGAAGCCGGAACGGAAGCCACGGCTTTTGTAAACGGTAACCACCACGGCTCACGACCAACGAAGAAAACACGGCTCCAGTACGAAAACGGAAAATCACGGCTCACGAATAAATAAAATTTTTTTTAATATCTACACACAGTGTTTGTCACGTCTTTGATGATGTGCTGGGCAAGACTCCCAAAAGATTCACGGTTTTTATCGATGAACCTCCGGAGCTTCGCCCACTCATCATCATTCACCCCGTGGATATGCGTGAATTTTTTTTTTTTGGCTTTATGCAGTTGACGATATTTCAAAATAAGGACTACACAAGTGATTGAGCCAAACAAAAAATTGGGGGCACAGAGTCCAGAGACAGAAAGTGTGCAGTGTTGATTGTATGAAAAATTACCAGTCACAAAATGAAGAGTTATGGCGCACTACGCAACTGTACTTGCAGTAGGCATTCTAAGATAGTTTGAAATGGTTAATGTTACACGCACACACATTCCTTTGCTTGCAGCACGGTTGAGGTATCCACTGAGTACCGAAGGCAGGCAAGCAGTTAAGAAGGCAATGTGCATGGGGCCAGATTATACAATCGCGCCATTCTCTTGACGGAGAAGCTCAAGCGTGCTCACTTTATTCCTCTTAATGTTGCACATGTGTGTCCATGCAGCCATGATCTAAATTCTAAAGCATGTGTTGCGCCTCCAAGCTTCTCGATCATTGAACAGGCCCCAAAATTTTATCATATAGCACGGCGATTCAAGCGTAATCTGCACTGTGGTGTGAAACAATGCTTTTGAAATTCTCGAAACAACACAGCTCTGTACGTGACGATCCGTGAATCAGCGATGAACACTGTTATGTGTCCGTACACTTCAGTTGAGCTCTCATGTTTAATTCTTTTTGTGACCACTCCCCCCCCACCCCTCCGCTGTAGGGCAGTGAATCAATTCAGCCTGGTTGACCTCCTTGCTTTTCTTTCGTCTTTTAGTGGCGAAGCTCCTTGGGGCGCCGGTTAGTCCGGCGTCGTAGTCCTGCGTTGTCGTCGTCGTCGTAGCCACCCCTGTACAATGACGATGACGCTGCCATCACGGCCCAGCACTGTGCCGCATAGTGGGTACATGGAATGTACCCACTATGCGTCATAAAGATGACGCTGATGCCGACGATGACGATCGCGATGCCATACAACACATGGCATCGCGATATGGTCTCACATGCATATCGTTTGACCACATGCAACCAACCACCATCAAGTCTTTGATGATGTACCTCCGGAGCTTGGCCCACTCATCATGATTCACTCCGCGGATATGCTGTGATTTTTTTTGTTTCATCTCATGTAGCTGTGTAGTTCAAAGATGCATTATTCATGTACATGAAGACTCATTGCCTATTGTAAAATAGAGCAGATAGTCAAATTTGCTTCATACGTGTCTATCTAAAAATTGGCTACTTGATAACTTGCATGAAAACTAATAGCCAAGCAGCCCGACTCGTGCTTTAGAATCTTCAACGGGGAGCTTCTGTATGACGACGCATATGTGTTATTGATCACCTGTGATTCGAACAGCACCCAAACTTACTACATGCACATACAACTACATGAATAAGTAAGGCGCGCATTCAGCCATATAATCATGATGATAGAGGTATTACAGCAGTAGGATCAGAAATGCAACATGGTCACTATTGGTGATAGCTTTCACTTGAACAGGTGTAAGTACACCAGTACTGCCTCTACGCAGGCCCGTAGCCAGGGAAGGACTTTAGGGGCCCGTGCCCCCTCCCCCGAAATTTGGATGAAGAGGGGTCTTTTACCAAGGACAGATAATAAAAATAGGCGTTTTTCAAGGCCTTAAACTAGTGCCCCCCCCCCCCCCCCCGAAAAAAAATTCCTGGCTACGGGCCTGCCTCTACGGCTGAACTATGTAAACACATGTATGCATTTGGACAATTTTTGTACAAGTAGATGGGAGAGAATGAAGCTCTTTACCCAAAAGTGAATACGTTTGTCTGTTAATGTTTTCATACGCATGACACTGTGTACACGCATGGTACATCATGGAAGAAACTGTTTTTCACCAAAACCACTCTCAGAACAGTTAAAATGGCATCATATAAAGGACAGACAGGGAGCACTACCAGTTTATAAACCACGTACACTTGCTACTTCAAATTTTGATTTCTGAGCAGCATTGGGTATGCTCCCTTTGGCAGAAGTTTAGTGCATGCCAGTGACATATTAAGGTGACTCTGAGTATGCTCTCATGGCACGCATATAATGGAAGACGTACTTGCTAATAATACTTAAAGGAGCACTGACAAAAATTTCGCACCTTGTTTTTTTTTTGTTGCAATAGGTAGCTTATGACCCACTTATCACGGCTGGAAACCTGGTTTGCGCGAGTGCGCGACGGTTACTTATTTAGCGCCGTTTTTAGAGCGCCCACTCAGTTTCGCTTTCAAAGAGCACCGAGCAAGGCAGGAGCAGTTCCGGTGGCAAGATAAATGCAGCTGGCCACGTGACCTCGCAAAACTCTGACGTGGCGCCACGCGCGCGAGCGGGCGCCGCACTGACAGCCAGCACAGCCAGCACACTCAAAGCCGCAGGCAAGGAGGAAGGAATCGCAGGCAGCGCAAGCGCAAGGCGTGTGCCAGCAACCAACCAACACAAACCAACGTCGCGGGGGCCTCCGCATCTCGCTCAGTCGCGCGGCATGCACTTTAAAATTGATTTTAAATATGTTCTAGGCTATATTTACGCTTGATATTTCGTAGGTGTTGTGTATGTGTCCACATAAATCTATCTCGCTCATTATCTCGCCTTGGAAATTTTGTGTAAGTGCTCCTTTAAGGTAAGTGCTTGTTGAATGCGAATCTTTCCAATTAGCAAAGCCCACAGGCCGCTGGACTTCCTTGGTTGAAGTCGTTGTTGGTTTGATACTGAGAATACCAGAAGTTCAATAATGACGAAATGAAAGGAGTTTTCATGATGTTTATTTTATGGCAAAGAGAATATGTCTGTGTTGCCAACGCCAAAGTGCAGCTGCAAGGGCTACACTAGTAATTTTATGCTGTGCTTAACAGAGGCTAAATAATTTCATTCGTTTACTTTAAGATGCTACTACAGCCCACATTGTAAACCTTCTGGGTAGCCAGCCCATGAACGCAGACAAATATTTTTTCAATACAAAAGCAATTTTTGATGAACTGAATCATTTGGAACCATCTCTGCGTATATCACTCTCACCTACAGAAGATGCGACAGTTACAGGTTTTCATACTACTCACTCATGAGTACGCACACTCATTTGAAAGGTTTGAGTGATGAGGGGCTTGAGTAAACGTGAGTGAGTACACATAAGGGTGAGTTGGCATTAGCATAATATGAGTGAGTATCGATGAGTGTGAGTAGGTATCAGTACAAATGCGAGTGAGTACTTATGGGTTCCATCAATGATGAACACTGTTATGTGTGCATAAATATCAGTTGTGCTTTCATGTGTAATTCTTTTTTTTGACCACCTTCACTCCCACTGTAGGGCAGCGAATCAGTTCAAATTGGTTTTCCTTCTTGCCTTGCTTTTCTCTTCTACCTCTATTTTTTTTGTTTCATTTTATGTACCCTTGACGTTTCAGTGGCTATTAATCATGCGCATCAAGATTCATGGTCAATAGGGAAGTAGAGCAGAAAGGCAACATTGCTTCATACATCTATCTTAAAATTGGCTGCTACATAACTTGCATGGAAACAAATAACCGAGCAGCTCGATATGTGGTTTGGGATCTTCAACAGTGAGCTTCTGTACGACAATGCGTATGTAATATTGATCAATGGAGATTTCAGCTTCATCCACACTTCTTGGCACGTACAACAGCATATAAAAATTAGGCACTTATTCAGCTGTTTAACCTGATGATGAAGGTGTTACAGTAGTAGGATCACAAGTGCAACATTGTCACTCTTAGTTAGAGCAGTGAGCTTTCTCTTGTACCGATTTGAATACATCAGTACTTCCTTTGTGGCTCAATTATGTAGACACATGTGTGCTCTTAAACCCTTATGTACAAACAAATGGAAGAGAGGGAAGCTCTTTAACAAAAACGGCATGCATTTGTTTCTTAAAGCTTTTGTACGTACGACATGGTGCATTCGCACAGCACATTATGTAAAAAAATGTTTGTTATCAAGACCAGTTCCTCAGAAAAGTTCAAATTGCAACACATACAGGCCACGCAGGTAGTACCACTAGTTTATGAATCACTTATGCCTGTTAAACTCAAATTGTTATCTTTAAGACATATTTGATGTGGTCCTTTAGGCAGAAGTTTAATTCATGCAAGTGACATATTAGGGCAACTGAGTATGCTCTCACGACATATATAAATAGAGAAAGTATTGCCTCGTTCTGCTTAAGGGATAGTTCTCGTTCAATGTGAATCTTTCCAATTAACAAAGCCTGCAGGCCACCGAGTCTTTCTTGATACAAGTCGTCGTTGGTTTAATACTGAGCATACGAGAAGTTCAATAACACCCAATTTTGACAAAAGAAAGACAGTTGTCATGAAGTCATTTCATGTCAAAGAGAATGTTTGTTGTCAGTGCGAATGACCGACTACGAGGGTTAAACCAGTTAGTTCGTGCTGTGCTTAACCGCACCTAAATCATTTCACTCACTTTAGAATATGTTACTGCAGCCCAGCTTGTAAAGCTTCTGGGTAGCCAATCCATGAACGTGGACAAATATTTTCAATACAAATCTTATTTTTGTTGAACTGATTCATTTGCTGCCATGTCTATGTATATAGGTCTGCTTACATATTTGAAGATAAACAGCGCACTGAAAAAACGAAGACCAGGAAGAGATGGGGCACACACAGCGCTGCACTCACAACTGGAAGTTTATTCAAAGGAAACAAGCGCTTAAAAGTGAAAAAACGCGCATGACAAGTGAGGAACAAGGTGATTAGGTGATACGCTCGTCAATAAAAGTAAACTCTCTTCGTGCAATGTCACCGAGGTGTGACTTACGCAGGCATCACGCGACTTGTTAATATGAAATGCTTCAGAGACTTCACGAGTGAATTGATCGTGGTGTTTGAAAATAGTAACAGCGTTAAAAAGAACAGGTGTGCACCCACACGTGGCGCTTTATTGACGAGCGTATCACCTAATCACCTTGTTCCTCACTTGTCATGCGGGTTTTTTCGCTTACGCTTGTTTCCTTTGAATAAACTTCCAGTTGTGAGTGCAGCGCCGTGTGTGTCCCATCTCTTCCTTGTCTTCGTTTTTTCAGTGCGCTGTTTATCTTCAAATATGAATTCGCACCAACTCGCCCAACTAGCTATTTTGTTACGATATATTTCTTGTACACAGACTTTTTTATTTGTTCTAACCTGAGCACTTCTCATCCGGCTACCCTGGCTTCACTAATTGCACTTTGTACCTGTCAGGCGAGAGTCGCGTCGTGATATGCACGCCTTGGTGTGTGCCCTCTGAACGTGCAAGCTCCATGCTGTTGGTTGTCGCCTACCGCGCGTCATGCAAGAAGAATGTGTCGCATCATGAGTTCCGAACTATGCAGGCAGGTTCGTGTTTTCAAGGACTGTATGCGTGTATCCTGTCATGCTTCAGAGAAAGATGGAAAACGCCACGGTTCTTCAAGCTACCAGGACTGCTGTCGACCAAGTGAAGGATTCAGTGAATTCCTTTGGAATTCTGTGCGAACGACGCTTCCAGCCAAAAGAAAACCAGCGACCAAACAAGGCAAGATTTTGAACCTAAGTGCTTCTCCGCTGCCGGAGGCATTGCAGTTAGTGCTTCGTTTGAGCCCCAAGTTCGGCTTTGAACCTCGAATGAACCCGGTTGAAAAAGTCGTGGTTGCGAAGACAGTTTCAAGGCGTGTGGAGGAAGACTTGCGCCCACGTTGTGTGGCTGAGTGTGTCTATGCCTTAACTAAAGCTGGCGGACCTGCTATGAACGTTTCTCCTATTTTAGGGGCGAAGCTCCTCTTAGTCTAACCTTGTCCTGCGTCCGGCGTAACCGGCACTATCTCATTGATGACGATGACGCTAAAAAACCATGAAGAATAAGCGCGTTCCAGACCACCTCTAGTTCCCACCGTGTGCACCGAGGAAGCAGAGCGTCCCACAGGCGGTGTGGCCATCTATGCCAAGCAGAACACTGTCGTACAATAAGGCCGTCCACCACAGCTACTACAGTCACTAGAGTCATGGCCGAGAGCATAGAGGGGCACCTTAGCAATGGCTAGGCAGGTGGTGTCTGTGGCCCAGGTTGGGTCCAAACGCTCACCCCCCTTTCTCTCCTCTAGGAATCCTCTACTGTACGGAGCGGCGCGCGCGTCCCCCTCTCGCCTCTCCTACGCTCACCCCCTTTATCTCCTCCAGGAATCCTCTACTCTACGGAGCGGCATCCGCGCCCCACATCCCCACAGCGGATGTGCGTCCTCTCCTCCTCTAGGCTCATCCCCTTTCTCTACTCTAGCAATCATCTACTGTACGGAGCGGCACCCGCGTCCTCCACCCCCTCCAGAGCATGCGTGTCCCCTCCCCCCTCTCTCTCCTCTCCAACGCTCACCCCCTTTCTCTCCTCTAGGAATCCTCTACTGTACGGAGTGGTGCGCGCGCCCCATCTCTCTCCTCTCCTACACTCACCCCCTTTCTCTCCTCTAGGAATCCTCTACTCTACGGAGCAGCGAACGCGTTCCACATCCCCACAGCGGCTGTGCGTCCTCTCTCTCCTCTACGCTCACCCCCTGTCTCCCCTCTAGGAATCCTCTACGGAGCCGCCACTTCACCGACCATAAAGCCGTTATAATGAAGGGAGACCGGAAGCCACGTCTAGCTACCATTTACAAATAAATAAAATTTCTTGTATATATACACACAGTGTTTGCCACGTCTCGGATGCTGTACTTCACGGAAGATTCACGGTTTACCGATGAACCTCCAGAGCTTCGCCCACTCATCATCATCCACTCCGTGGATATGCTGTGATTTTTTTTTTCATTTGGCAAAAGAGCTCGTAGAAAGGGAATTAGGACCCGTTGTGGCGGATAAGGAAGGCTTCTTTGTGATTTTGGATAGTGGCATGTTTTCAGAAAAGACATGTAAAGCCATAGAAAAGAATTTTGGACCTGCCTCTGTGACGTTGACCAAGGTCAGAGATAAGGCGGTTACCCTGTTGCGGGACCTTAACCTCCAGAGATTGTCCTCTTCTGTGGCTAAAAGCCAGGGTTTGAAACTGAGCCCCTTCTTTACGATAAAAACCCATAAGCCGCACATGCCTTTTCATACCATTATTACGCAAACAGATACGTGGCACAAAAATGTTTTCAGGTATTTAGAAAGCCATTTGAAGCAGTTGTTCATTCATGATCCCTTTAGAATGGAAAACTCGGGTGCGGTGGTTCAATTTTTAAGGAGTGCGACACGAGCTCCTGTCTGGCTTTCTGTATCGATGTTGAAGAAATATTTTTTAAATGTGAAGCATTTCTCAGCGGACTTCGGCGAGTTTGAGCGTATCTAGCTATCTATCTACCTAGCCGCCTACGACTTTGTGCTCTTCTGGCCGTATCGTAAATGGGATTTATACGAAATTTTGTATGGCATAACACGACTGTATGACGAACATAAATGGCTGGTCATATCATGAAAATCATGAATAAGTTGTCATGAAAAGTATGATTTACATGCCACGCACATGGCGCGCTCGCGGCCGTTTCGTTAGCTTGATATACACCAATTTTGGGATTGAGTGACGTGACTGTATGACGAACATAAATGACAGGTGGTAATATGCAAATAATGATGTGCATGTCATGAACAACATGATTTACATGCCACGCTCATGGCGCGCTCGCGGCCGTTTCGTTAGCTTGATATACACCACACTTGGTATTGAGTGACGTTACTGTATGACGAACATAAATGACAAGTGGTAATATGGAAATCATGACTTGTCATGTGCGACATGTCTTGCGTGCCACGCTGATGGCGTGCTCGCGGCCCTTTCGTTAGCTTGATATATACCAAACTTGGTATTGAGTGATGTGACTGTATGACGAACATAAATGACTAGTGGTAATATGAAAATCATGACTTGTCATGTGCAACATGACTTCGATGCCACGCCCATGGAGCGCTCGTGGCCGTTTCGTTAGCTTGATATAACCAAATTTGGTATTGAGTGACGTGACTGTATGACGAACTTAAATGACAACTGTTAATATGGAAATCATGACTTCTCATGTGCGACATGACTTGCATGCCACGCTCATGCTGCGCTCGCAGCCGTTTCGTTAGCTTGATATACACCAAACTTGGTATTGAGTGACGTGACTGTACGACGAACATAAGTGGCAGGTGGTAACATGAAAATCTTGGCATGCGTGTCACCTACAACGCCATTTACATGCCACGTTCATGGTGCGCTTGCGTCCAGTTCGCTAGCTTGATATACACCAATATTGCTATTGCGCGACGTGACTGTATGACGAACATAAATGACAGGTCCTAACATGTAAAACATGACATGCAAATTAGGTAAAGCAGGATTTGCTACTTCCTGGCTGCTTCGCATTACATCGATTCCCACAGTGTGTGGGATCTGCCGGTTTTTTTCTATTCCTAATCATAAGCTCTTAGCGTGCGTTCAGGAATGTATCAAGGAAGACAATGATGAGCTTCGTTTCAGAAGTAGTAGTGGCATTTGTGTTGAATCATTCACTGAATTACTGGCTTTTTACCTAAATTCTACGTTCAATGGTTGGCGAGGGCAGACCCTAATCCAGCGATCAGGAGTCTGTATAGGCTCATGCGTGGCACCTGTCTTGTGTGAAGTTTTTTAGCAAAAAGTGATCGCAATGTAGACATAACCCTAAGCGCAACTGTGAAACGTATTTTTCGATACGTGGACGACTTTTTAGTGGTTGTGAAAGAGGTTTCGTTCCCTAATATTGTTTCCAAAGTGTTGACGGTGTTTAAGGCAGAAGGCATGGGACTGCATCGGAGGTTCCAAAACTCGATTCCCTGCGATTCCTCGATCTAAAGCCTTCGGTTTAAGAGATCCCATATTTGCTGGTGTTATGAGCCACGATCAGTAAAACCGATTCTTAATTTTCGTTCAGGCCACTCAAAGGTGGTAAAAAGGGGCATCGCCTTCACTTGTCTAAGGTCCACTCTAGAAAAATCTTGCAAGCATGTCCTGGGTTCTAGCTTTGCAAAGCAAGTATCAAGTCTAGAGGAAGCAGGGTTCCCTCCTAACGTACTTGTGGCTGTTTGCGATAAGGTAATTGTTCTTTAAAAGGACGTTTTGCAAGAAAACTCAATGTTGAAGGCGAAAAAAGAAGTACGCTGTCATTCCTTATATGCATAAACTTGCACATGGGTAAAAAATGTTGGTTCCCGCTACGGAGTAGATGTTGTTTTCAGGGCACCCAATAAGTTGGAAAAAAATCTGCGCTTTAGTATAAAAAAAGCTAGAGAAAAATGATAAACCTGATGCAAAGAAGTGTGCAGTAAACCCTAGAAACAAGTATGTTCCTTGTGCAGTGGGGGGTGGTGTATCGCATTCCTTTATCTCGTGGCCGTTTTATATTGGACAGACGGGCCGCTGTATCAATAAAAGTTTGCGGGAGCACTATCTCTCTTTGCATAACGGCTCGCCTTCCCATTTGGCGTCACACTGCGCCACGTGTGAGTGCGCACCTGTTCTTTCTAACGCTGTTATTATATACAAACACCACGATGAATTCACTCGTGAAGTCACTGAAGCATTTCATATTAACAAGTCACGCGATGCCTGCGTAAGCCAAACCTCGGTGACATTGGACGAAAAAGAGTTTACTTTTATTGACGAGCATATCACCTAATCACCTTGTTCCTCACTTGTCATGCGCGTTTTTTTTTACTTGTAAGCGCTTGTTTCCTTTGAATAAACTTCCAGTTGTGAGTGCAGCGCTGTGTGTGTCCCATCTCTTCTTTGTCTTCGTTTTTTCAGTGCGGTGTTTATCTTCAAATATTAATACACACCAACTCGCCCAACTAGCTATTTTGTTACAGTATATAGGTCTCTTACCTACAGAAGATGTGACTACAGTTTAGCATACTACTCACTCATGAGTACACACAATCACACTCATTTGAAAGGCGTTAGTGTGAGCGTGAGTGGCGAGGGGCGTAGTAAACCTGAGTGTCAACGTGAGAGAGTACACGAGTGTGAGTAGGCGTGCAGTAGGAACGTGAGTGACTATCGATGAGTGTGAGTCTGAGTATGAAAGCCATTGAGTATACACGAGTGTGATAGTGTGCATACGAGTGAGTGACGAGGAGTGTGATTAGATATGAGTATGAACATGAGTGAATAGTCATCGGTGTGAGTAGGCATGAGTCTGAGTATGGGTGAATGTCGAGGGGTGTAAGTGGACGTGGTATGACCATTATACTGTATAGGCAACTATGAACGTGAGTGAGTACTCACGCTCATAAGTTTTATTTTTGAGCTAGGGATTCTATTTGTGTTTTATAATTTTGCGTATATAGCACTGTTATTCCTGTGTTACTGTAATCTGTTTGTTTATTCAAGCCTCTTTACCTTGTCCCCTGTACATTACCCTAATAATCATGATCTTTGAAGACTGCAGTATTGAGAAATAAATAAATTAATAACTATTCTGCATATGTTATATAAGCTTGTGCGTTCAAGAAGGTTTTACCACTGCTGTACACATGTGTGATACGCATGTGCACATAGTGGTTCCACTCACAGACGAGTGTGCCCACGGTTCTCTATCAGGGGGGGGGGGGGGGCATAGGTCGGCAAACTCACTCATGAGTCACCTCAGTCACACTCACTCAGACTCAGACTGGGTCGTGAGCCTGAGTCTAAGTGAGTCCGGGTGAGTAATATTTTGGCGAGGTTGAGTCTGAGTGAGTCCGCTTGAGGAAAGTTTTCGTGAGTCTAATTCTGAGTGAGTCTGGTTGAGGTAAATATTGGTGAGTCTCAGTTCGAGTGAGCCCTAAGCGCGGAATATATTTTGTGAGTGAGTCTGAGTGAGCTTCACCATTAATTTCCGACCTATGGTCCTATTTACTCAGCTTCAGCTTTACTATCAGCGTTATATCCACTTAATTTTGTACTCAAATGCTTTCAAAGATGTTTCAACGATGCGCTACCTCATATTTTTTATCCGAGGTGTGAGTTAAGAGAGGGGCGTGCCATGACCTTCACCTGAAAACTCTTTCAGGGGAAGTTCTGGATAAAGATATTTCGTGCGACACGTGTATTTCATAGAATTGACCTTACTGGATTTAAACCACTATTAACTCGTATTTGAAGGTACAATATATAAAGGCGTATCGTAGAGCACCAATTACGTGAGGTATTCGCATTAAAGAGCATTGACACCAAGATTGAAAAGGCTAATTTTACGCTAACGGACTCATGAGTTGACTTACTCAAGCTCACTCACATTCAGGTGAAGCCTTGAGTCTGAGTGAGTCCGGCTGAGTAATATCTCCGTGAGTTCGAGTCCGAGTGAGTCCGGTCGAGTAAAAGTACAGTGAGTCTGAGACCGAGTGATGCCAGTTCAGAAAAATGTTGGCGAGTTTGAGTCCGAGTTAGTTCTGAGAGCAAAATATTTTATTGAGTGAGTGTGAGTGAAGTGGAGTTTTTTTTCCGACCTAAGGGGGGGTGGGGAGCGAAGGTTGATCACACCGCTCCTCCCCTACTAAGTCAAAGTATGAGGCAGATTTTACACAACCCCCTCTTAGGTGTCTACAGGTGGCGGTCACCACCCTCCTTCTTTTCTTCGTGTGCACGCCTAGGTTCCGCTCGTTCTACCTGTGCGCCAGTGGCGTAGCCAGAGGTGGCACACCAGGCCCGTGCCTCCCCCCCCCCCCCCCCCCCCCCCCCCCATTTTTTTTTCGCCATAGCAAACAGGGCGCAAAATGACCATTTGCCTGCCCGTCCCCTTTTCCCATCAAAGAGGTGACCCCCCTCCCCACCCCCCGAAAAAAATTTCTGCCTTCGCCCCCTGCTGTGTGCCCATGTGTAGAACACAATGCTATCCATGTGCTTTTTGTTGCTACCTGGGCCTTTGCAAAGAGCAGACGTGGATTGCGTTTGTTCTTACCTTATGCCCGTGTGGCAGGACCGTAGCCAGGGCGGTACTCTAGGCCCCCCTGGCTTGTCAGGGTGGGCGTGCCCTGGGTCCCCCTATTTCTGAGGGGGGTGCCCTAGCCCCCCTCCGAAATTCGGATGGAGTGTGTGTTTTACCGAGGACAAATAACAAAAATATTTGTCTTTCAAGGCCTTCAACAAGTGCCCCGTCTCCCCACCCCCGAAAAAAATTCCTGGCTATGGGCCTGAGCGGTTTCCGTTTGTTTCGTATCATACTTTTCGTATCTTTCGTACCGTCTATGGACTCTTCCATACATTAGATACAGACTCCGTAAGTTCCTTATGACGAAATCTGTATACCCGTACGGAATTCCTTATGCACCTTATGCCAGTCTCCGTACTTTCCTTACAATTTCCGTAAGCTTCCGCATAAATCCGTAAGAAATCCATATATTCCATGTCGCAAATATGCGGAATCCGTATGTTTTCAGTAAGAAAACATACGGAAACATACGGAACGTTTCCGTAGGGAGGAGGACTGTCAATACAGCACGTGTGTACTGGAAGCTTCATTGCTGGCTTCCGAAGCCATATCTCCACATCCAGGACTTCTCATAGGATGGTTACACCATCTCTCAGACGGCCACCAGAATGCTCGGCAGCTCCGCAGAAGTCGCACCGAACGGAACACCGACCACCGCGGCATAGTGAATGCCTTCCGCCAGAATTATGTTTGGCACCTCAACCAAGTCACTGCGTGGCCGAGATCGGCCACAGTGATGCAGCCAGTCTCGTCCTCCAGATCCACTTCTGGCAGATCATCTAACGGAATGGCAGCGTGGCCGGGACAGACCACCGCGATTCAGTCAGTTCCGCCCACCAGAGGCACCATCGGCAAAGGGCTAAGCCAAGCCCCAGCGTTGCATCGACCAACCACAGCGACACCACCAGCATCGGCCACCAGAGACAATTTCGGCGGCTTCGCTAATTCAGAGTGATATATATATATATATATATATATATTGTAGAGGGAGAAACAGACACAACACCCGTTCGCTGGGCTCGCTGTTCTATTTCTGTTCTGAGCCGGTCGTAAGCCCACAACCCACAACCCAGTTCGGCCTCTTCGACTTCGGTCATCACATTCGGCCACACTGCGTCTGTGCGCTTCCTAAAAAGCGAAAACACGAAGCGCGACTTATCAGTTCTGCCGAAGCTCTCTTTCTTCAGACGAGAAACGTGCACAGAAAAATTGTTTTTCCTGCGTTTGTCCGCACTCGTTTCACCTGCCGGATAGCCTACACGCCACGTGTTCTCACCCAACCTTGCAGTAATGACGAAAGGTCCTTCGTACTTCGGGTGAAGCTTTTTGCCCGGCGATTGCGCGCATCGTTGGACCCACACCTCGTCTCCGACCTTGTATGGTGGCGCTGGTCGATGGCGGCGGTCATAGTAGCGTTTCTGGGCCTCTTGAGCGTTTGTAGCTGTCTCGTGTGCCTTAGCCCGAATGACGCGACAGGTGGTCTGTCGTGAAGCCGTGCGTCCGACTTTTAAGGGGGTGTTCAAATTCTGGACGGCAGTCAGTTTTGGAATCTGCCCGTAGACCACTTCGTAAGGTGAAGTTCCAATAGAAACCTGGAACGCCGTGTTAATCGCGTATGCGGCTGCTTGCAGGTGGTCATCCCAGTCTGCTTCATTTGGTTTGTTGTTTTTGCAGTAAGGAACGAGTCGAGCCAGTAGGGTCTGGTTGTACCTCTCCGTTAATCCATTCGCTTGGGGATGGTATGCTGAAGTGAAATGATGTTCGACCCCAGCGTTTCGGAGGTATGATCGCAGTTCACGACTGCGGTACGTAGTTGCTCTGTCTGAAATTATCTTTTTAGGTAGGCCGTGCTTCCATTCAAAGCGGTCCCGTAGAAATTTGATCACGAAGCCAGCTGCGAGAGAGGGCACCGCAGCAACTTCCACAAACTTCGACAAGTGGTCCACTGCGACTACGATGTACCGGTTCCCTGCGGCTGTAGTTGGTAATGGGCCGACGTGATCAATCCCGATGGTGTTGAAAATAGTATCAGGGAGTGGAATAGGCGTGAGTAGTCCAGGTTGGCAACCCGGGCGACGCTTATGCTTTTGGCACACCTCGCAGCTGGCGACGTACGACTGCACGCTTCTCTCCATTCTCGGCCACCAGAAACGTTCCTGGATCTTCCGAAGAGTAGCCCGCCGGCCTATGTGTCCGCCTTCGGGGACATCATGGATGGCGTGCAGGACTTCAGAACGCATGGTCGATGGAATCACTAAAAGGTGGCGTTCTTCTTGGTTACTGGTCCAATGGCGTCGATACAACGTTTTTCCGCGGAGGACAAAATTTGAATTATTCTGCGTGTCTTCGAGGGACGTGATTATTGCTGCCAAATCTGAATCAAACCGCTGAGAGTTCGAAACATCCTGCTGCGAGAACCAGATCCAGCCCTCTTTGGCTTGTGGGGAGCTTTCCTCGCACGGGTTCCGTGACAATATATATATATATATATATATATATATATATATGGCGAAGTTTTTTCAATGGGTCAAACGTATTTGGTATGAGAAGAGACACAACTTACCAGTTGTCTTAGTTTTATTTTCCAATGGTTTCGACCGGTGGACCGGTCTTCGTCAGGGCATATGAGAAAATCATCATCATCATCATCAGCCTGTCTACGCCCACTGCAGGGCAAAGGCCTCTCCCATGTTTCGCCAATCAACCCGGTCCTGTGCTTTCTGCTGCCACGTTATACCTGCAAACTTAATCTCATCTACCCACCTAATTTTCTGTCTGCATTTATATATATAAAATGCATTTATATATATGCACACACACACACACACATATATATATATATATATATATGTGTGTGTGTGTGTGTGTGTGACGCATGAACAAGGCGATGGTAGGGGAGGCCGACGAGGAATAAGTGCGCGTGCATTAGAATAAATTGATGGCATCTGAACCACGACGTATCTCTGTTCTCTAACATCACACAAGTCGACAGGATCGACCTCATCAATTTGCCATGGCTAGGCCAAAGCCTCCGCTCAACATACTGAGGTACAAGGGAACACCAGAAGACGTCCCCGTCGACAAGTGGCTACTCGTTTTCGAGACGAAGGCGACCGAGGCATCATGGACACACCGCCATCGGGTCAGTCACTTCAGCGAATACATCAAAGGGGAAGCGTTCAAGTGGTGCCTGACAGAGATTTTCGGCAACTACGAGACATGGGACGACATAAAGCGTGACATTCGAATTCGCTTTGCTACGACTGGCGGAGATGCCTTTCGTCTCTTCATCCACTACCGGCTAAAAAAGAGGGCAGACCATCAAAGATTACTACGACGACAAAAAACGACTGGGCTCCTTGGCCGACCTTAAAGAGTGCCACATCATTGCTGGACTGACTGGCGGTGTTCCTCCTGATGTGGAACTGGCGCTCGCCGGACTGTCTTTCAACTCGTCACCAGAGTGGCTCGTCGCTGCCCAACGGGTGGAGACATCTTGAAGACGGGTGAGAGGAATTTCCGTTACTCGTACTCCTAGTACTACATCAAGAGCTCTACGTCTCTTCAGCAGACCGCAGCAGCCAACATTGACTTCTCGACCGCGTGTCCCACAAAATGAATGCAGATATTGCTCAGCTGCTGGTTTCCCACGACAGTTTCATTGGCACAACGAATGTCCGCGCCGCGGCAACGTGTCCGCTATTGAGACTAGACAGGGGAACGAGGAGAGCGAGCCAGAGTTTCATTAATACAGTTCGATGCTCTCATCAACGGAAGGCCGGTAACTGCAATTATTGATACAGGAGCAACAATTGCTTGTATCAGTGAAGAGGTGTACCAACAGCTCAAGCTTCAGTTGATGAGAAACTCCAGCATCATGGTGCAGCAAGTTACTTCAAGCATTCGAACTTTGGGTCGCCTAAACATTCAATTGCAAATTGGGAATGTCACAAAGAAAGTTTATGTACACGTTCTGCAAGGCATGAGAACGCAATTAATTCTTGGCCTATACAACGCTTCGTACTTCAACTTTCTGTAAATTTGGAAAGCCAGTCAGTAACACAAGGACGTGAAAATTTGAACCTGTCGAATCACAATGAAAAGAAAGCCACTAAAGCACCGCTGATGAGAACCCTGAAGTTCAGAAAGCTTGCCAGAACATGAATCAGCAGTGCTCGACTCTCTTTTTTAAATAAGTATGACGAGATGTTCTCGAAATCCCAGACAGATATTGAATGCATCACTACTGAGGAACATAGAATTGCACTTACCAATGCTGTCCCTATTCATCGAGCACCATACAGATCTTCACAGGCCGACAAAGCGGAAATTAACAAACAAGCTGACGCCCTCATTAAGCAAGGTGTTGTGAGGCCACCGTTGTCGCCCTATGCCGCGCCGGTCATCTTAGCGGAAAAGAAAGGCGAAGGACGTACTCGTCTATGTATTGACTATCGCAAGCTCAACGCCATAACGGTACCCGACTATCAACCTATTCCACGTATAGATGACATTCTGGACCACTTGGGAAAAGCGAACTTTTTCACTACGCTAGATGTAACGTCCGGATACTGGCATCCCGACGACATTAAAAAAACTGCGTTTGTCACGACTAATGGTCATTATGAGTGGTTGGTAATGCCGTTCGGGCTAAATAACGCTCCGGCTACATTTGAAAGAGCCATGGAATCAATAATAGCCAAACATCAGCTCACTAATGTTTGTAATTACTTTTACGATGTGGTCGTATACTCAGAGACATTTGACGATCATATACGACACCTCGAGGCACTGTTCAAAGCTCTTACAGACGAGAACGTAAAACTGAAACGGAAAAAGTGCCAATTTGCAAGATCCAGCATTGAATACTTGGGCCACAAAATTTCACAAGGAATAGTGACACCTAAGCAAAGTAACGTGGCTGCAATACTCAAATTGCCGACACCTAAACGAGAGAAAGACCTCCAGTGTTTCCTGGGCAATGTAAACGCTTACCGTCAGTACATCCCTTATTTCAGCGGCATCGCTCTCCCACTCACGAAACTACTCCACAAATGAAGCAAGTGGATGTGGACAGAAGCATGCGAGCAAGCTTTTCGGGAACTGAAGGAGCGCATAGCTGAAGAACCGCTGCTTCGCATATACGACACTTCGAGACCATGTACTGTGTACTGTGATGCATCTGGCGAAGGCATTGGTGCAGTGCTGAAGCAAGCTGACGACAAAAGCAAGGAACATCCCGTTGGCTATTACTCCCGCAAACTACTTAAGTACGAGGTCAATTATGCTGCTACAGAAAGAGAATGCCTTGTCATTATAGATGTCATTGATAAATGACATTGCTACATTCATGGAAAGCCATTCGCTGTTGTAACGGATCACTCTGCACTACGAATCGTACAATTAATTAATGCTGGTGTCATTAATTGAGAGCCTAGCTGCGTCAGTTCAAAACGCCTGCCTAAATAACATAAAAAACTGGCGCACGAGAGTGTGGGAGCGTCTAAGACCTCGTGCACGCCAGCTTTGGTGCCGTTGAAAGCGCAGTTTTGAAATAGGTGCCCCGCGCGCGGTAATTAATGAAACAATGCGCGTGCTAGGTATGTACCTTCCGCCCCCCCCCCCCCCTCAAAAAAAAGAAAAAAACATGCCTGGCCTAAGCAACCAGAACTATCGCCAGAACTACGTTGAGAGGAACCCGACAACACAGCGTGATGAGCGACGAATAATACTCCTCGCCTGGTGCCAGTCGAGGTATTGTGCGCCGCCCCGCAAATATTGTGTGAAGGCAACAATACGTGCTGTACTCGTGTAACATCACCCGGGGCATTTGTTTCTGCCATGCTAGTGGCAATGTCGCGAAGTGCTGAAGACTCAGGGGAGTAATCACGTTTATTTTTAAACCAAAATGCAATATCTAAAAGTCACTCACAATCCGTCAGATGTGCCCCCCACATGCAGAACTATCAAACAACTCAAGCATCCCGAATTGGCAAATTTGGTGTCAGGGGGTCCTTCAAGGCTTGCTCACGCCTGGTGCTTGCATTGCAAGATACTTCGCTGACTCATTCGCTCACTGCTCTATTTTTCAGTTGCAAGACTGCAGTCACAAATTTCATAACCGATCATGTGCGCAGGAACCGGGAATCAATGTATACTTGGAGGAATACAACGCAGGTGATGTTCCAGCAGAACTGAATCCTGTGTGGCAATATCAAACGAAAGTGTCGACATGAATCACCTTAAGTCGGTTTTTGGCAGCCAGTCGCACAGGTTGTACGCCTTGTGCTAGTCGCAAGTGTGATGGGGCCTTTAAGCCGTGGTAAAAACCCGCAGACCGGTCGCAACTGTCCCAAATAAAGATTACCGCTGAGATACACCCATCAACTCTATTGCATGCGTATAGTGAATACGTGTATGTATACTATTAGGTACTTACAAGTATTATTAGACTCATATTCGTACACGAAGGTGTTGATGCACTCCGCAACGTGGCGCGGACGGGCATAACCCTGTAAAGAATGGCATATAATATTTAATGCATTCGTAAACGTTACGCTGCAAATGCCTCTTATGTTATCCTAAAGGCAGATCATATCTGCGGCGGATACCTCAAGCGCGTTTTCATAGCTGCATTCCCTATGAATTGTGAGGCTTATATAATACAAGCGTTTAGCCCGTTTCACTGCATCGTCTTACAAAGAGCATATTAGGTTTCTTTGCTAGGGCAGGCAAGGAACAATTTGAGCACTGTGTAATTTCTCCTACTCCAACTCACCAAAGTGCACACGTTCATAGAACTATGAAGGTTAAAACATGTAAGTTGGACGTTCCGACGTATCTGCTCTCCGACGCTGCTTGCGGAAAAAAAACGGTATTTCTTCCTCCTGCTAAATTTCCCTAAAGGAAGGAATGCTCCAGTACGGCAATATAGCGGGCGCCCTCTCCGATTTCGTCGCTTCCGCGATGAATTCAGCGATGCTATATTCCGCATGAGTCCAGCAAAAAATTTCTCCTTCGTATCGCGCATTAGAAGAGTATCTTTCGTTGTCTCAACCGTTTCAGGGTCAGTGCGATATAACAAGCGCAAAATATCCTCAATAAACATAGCCACGCTTTGGCTTGCCTCTACAATCTATGCGTCTCTCACGCAGCTGTCTTTGGTATTAAGGCGAAAGCCTTTAATGTCTCATGCCGACGTCCGTCCGGCATCCGTCCGTCCGGCATCCGTCGGTCCGTCCGTCCGTCCGTTCGTCTGTGTCCGGCCGTCCATCTGTTCGTCCGTCCATCCATCCGTCCATCCGTGTACGTCCGTACGCCCGTGTCCGTCCATCCGTCTGTCCGTCCCTCCTCCCGTCTTTCCGTGCCGCCCATCCGTCCGAGCCCTGGTACGCAGCCAGGTGGCCGCCGGGGTGCGCAAACGGATGCCGGTCGCGTCGGACTCTACAGCGCTCGCGCTTTGCTTGCGTAGCGTCGTTGTGCCCAGCGTTTGGAATCATTCTGACCGAAGCCGTCTCAATGGACACAGGCGTTCGCGGAACACAATTTGGAATTTACAAAGGGTCCGTCAATTTAAGCGCCGGAACGCGGATGGCGTTTGTACGATGCGCAAAGCGCGAGAAAATACGAACGCATGCGAACGGAGGAAGATTACACTCGCGTCTGGGCGCGATTCGCGGTAAGTAATTAAACTAGAAAAGACGCACACATTCGGTTTGTGTGCTATATCACTGAGAGTGCACAAGAAAGAAGACATGGTATAGTCAGTCGAATAGCCACACGCTTTCGCCGTACACACTTTGGAATGTTCAAAGTGTCCTCCAATTTTTCTTGCCAATTGTTATCCGATTACTAATGATTAACACATTACGCGCTACCGTAATATCCGAGGAAATATACGTATCACAGATTTTTTTTCGTCCGATTCGTTAACTGCAACGACTCTTTCACAGTGGTCTAGACAGTCGTCCACACCTTAAAACTCATCACGACGAAATGACCGCGGGTTCCGTGGAGCATACACTTAACTCGGGTTGGTGGTGAGTCGGTCGATGTGGCTCTCTTGCGTCTTTGTTGGTGCTGTGGTGAGCACTCTTACCGGGCTCATCGACCCCAAATCCAGAAGCAGCCCAAGCAAGAGGCGGCTTTGGCAAACTGGCCGGTTTTCCGCCGAAATTGTGAAAATGTGGCAGGATTTTGAAGCGTCGTGATGTCAACTTAGCGCTAAAAGGTTATACCGAGCAACTCCACCAGGTTTTCACCAGGTAGGTAGGAACAATAGAACGAGAAAAAAACTATTGTAAAAAACAGTCGTTTTTACAGTGCGTGCAGCACAGAAAAGAGGCCTGTTTTATGACACTGTATAGTCCTAGGAATGCTGCTGCGTGCTCTGATTTTCTGGCAGTCGGGCGAACTGGCTGTAAAGAAGCTAAATCGCACAGGTGGGGATGCTGACATCACTGCTTTGACACAGGAGGCATCGGAAGTCGATGGGTAGGACAGAATTTTCACTTGAGATTGCTGACGCATACTTTAAACTGTACTGTTACACTCTTGCTACACTATCGCCAGTATTCTGCATGACAAAAATTTTCAGAATTACTGCGGAGATGTCAAATGTTCATCCGCTTCCGCCAGCCATGAGAAAAAGAACCATGTGGCCTCTTCAAGTCATCAGTGAGGTGACATAGTGACGTCTACAGTACATCATATTGGCGTTACGCGATGTAGTTATCACAGAACATGGCCGGCCTCTCAAAGGTGGGCCCACCCTAAACTGCCACACTACGTGACGTGGAGAAAGCTTCAGTGAAGCGAAAAGTCATGTCTCTTATTAGGAAAAAAAGTTCGCACTGAAAACGTCTCATTTCTCTTCTGTCGTTTTTATTTTGAACTTTTTTGCATAAAAGGGACATGAACACACTATTTCCAGTCCTGATGAGTGCCGGGCACAATACGAAACGTTGAAAATAAAACATTCTGCACTTGAACATTGTTAAGAGGATGTCTTGCAGCTGTCATATTAAATGCGAAGCATTTCTTAGCGGACTCCAGTCAGTTTGGTCGCTTTTATCTACGTATATCTCTATCTAGCCGCCTACGTCTCGGTGCTCTCGTAATCACCTCCTTATTTTGGGGTAGATCAAAATTAATGTGGGAGGGTGAGAGGGTTTGACAAATATATCTGGCTGGTCACGACATGAATAACATGAAGATCCCGTCATGTACGTCGTCAAACCGTTTCCTCCAAACTCTTGTGGCACATACCCGCATACCACGGGTCACGGTATGCTGATATGCGCCACAGGTGATTCACAGTTTATATACCCAAGAATGGCGAGAACAGACATTCGTAATTTAAATGCTATAGCGTATAGAAAAACTGACATCGGCAATGTTGACTCAAGAATGCAAAGAATAAATATCAGATTCCCAGCAGGATTCGCACCCAGCCATTCTGCGTGGCAATCAAGTATTCTACCCCAGAGCCATGCCAGGTCTCGAAACTGCTTTGGAAAAAGAACGTTTGCAAGCGTAATGTTTGTGAAACATCTATTGTTGTTGCAGGGCTGGGTACTAACTTTTATAAACATTACATATGTACTCCTATGATGCAGGCATCACGTCGGGTTAACGCCATTTGTATATTTTAGTGCCATGCACTGTGTGGGAATCGAGAGCGCCTTCCCCCTTGGCACCTCGTTTCCCTTTAGCGCTTGCGCCGGCCCCGCGCGGCTTGGGTGCACGGATGTTAGGACATGCCACAGTGCACGCCGTCCCTCATTCGCTGCCAGTGACAGCGCCATCTCCACTTTGAGCTTGCTGCTGCCGGGCGCTCGCTCGCCGTGAGGGATGCTCGCACGCTTGCGACGATGAAGCTATGCTCTGCCTTTGCGGGCGACTTCTCGTTCGCGCGCTTCGGTGGTTTCCCCTTTGTGTGGTAACCGTGGCGCCGCAGGCTAGGTGTACTCGATCGGTTTTGCGGAGTTACCCTGCCGGCCCGGAAGCCCATGATTGTCCGTGCTTTATCATGGGTTAATAAACCCGTGTTTGTTGAGAAACTGCATTGAGTGCCACTCCTATCGGAGAGTGAACGAACCCGGCCGTAGGGTGATTCGTAGGAGAGATCGATCATGCATCTCCGGTCGATATTTTTGTTTTGTCTGGATTTTTTATGTGTTATGCGGGCACATTCAAAGTACACGGAACCGAAATTTTTATTTCCGAAAAACGCTCCGAGCGCGAAAAAAAAATATTTGAAGGTGGCGGCGCGGGCGTCTAGTTTTTGCTCACCGCAATATTGTTTGATTTCACGGCCGAATTTATTGCGAACTGTAAACGTGGCGTCGAAAAATTTTGTGTGTTGCTTTTAATAGGTATTACTGTGAACTACATCCATGCTTTTTTGATGCTGTACTCCAAGCGGAAAAAATGTAAAAAAAATGGCTAAGACGGCCCAAATCGAAAATGTTTGCTATGTTTGATGCGTCTTCGCCCGTTTGCTATTTTACACAGAAACTTCAGAACTGTGCCACACATAGAAAAAAGCCTTTGAAATATTTCTACGAAAGATCGCTTTCCTACAAACAGCGTAAAAAAAAAGAAAAAAGTCTTAAAAAAGCAAATTTTTTTTCAAAAAAGCCCGTTTTCAAAAAACAAAATAAAAAAAACCCCGGTCTCAATTTTGACGAAAATTTTTATCGAAAAGCGCTTATGTCAGTCGATGCACGGTTTCAATATCATATGTCCTCATTTGCTTTGTTAACGAGATATAACGGGCCAAAGTGACCCTATCTGTGTCGTCTCACTTGAGTGCCTTTTATGGTTGTTATCAGCTTGCATTGTGCTTAAATATACAGTACTAATTATTTTGCTGCAGCGAAACTTCACTCTGGTGGCCTGTCTTCAGGAAAAATGTATTCTCAGATTTTATTTGCGTCTAGCGTGTGCGGGGGTGGGCTGCTTCCGCTCTTTAAAGGACTACGCCTACACAGTTTGCAACCTGCAACCTCGCCTACAAGCATCAGAAGAAAGTTGGACGCACCTGTTCGCACCTGTTCGGAGAAATGTTGCGCCCCGTTGGTGTGTGTTCGGTATTGGTAATGATTTGAGGACAAAGTTTTAGAGGAGAATTCATTGTATTGGCGCAAGCAACTCATAATGTTATCTTGGGAATAGACCTCCTTCGTGAATGCGGCGCTACTCTTGACTGTGGGACGGGGGGAAATTATTCTCCAAAGCACGTTGCCCACTGCCGTAATTGATGACTTGCGCACTCAACCAGCCGACGTTCTTTCGTTGTCTGAAGATTCGTTGATCCCTGGTCGTTCAGCCATGTTTATTCCCGTGTGCTCTTCTCGCGTCCTGTCGGGATCCTGCAGCGGCTTAGTGGAACCAGATCATACCAACGCACTTAAGAAGAATGTGCTGGTCCCTCGGTCAGTTGTTGAAGTCATCGACGGACGTGCTTTCTTGTGGACAGTCAACGCTTCTCCTGAGTCTGTCTGTCTGCCAGCCGGACTCAAATTAGGTACATTTGAAGAGCAGACAACAATTGACGTCCGGTCGGTTGGAGGGTCCTCAGACATCCGTCTACCAACGCCTGATTACTCGGCCGACTTACGGCGCATGATAAACAAGTCGTTGCCTTCTACCGAGCAGCATGTTCTTCAAGAGGTGCTCGCCGGATACTCGACAGTGTTTGATTTCGCTCAACGCGATCATTGTTCTGCGCTCCCAAAATCGCGTACGCACCACCGTATCAACACGGGAGACGCTACACCGATACGCCAGAAGCCTGACCGCGTATCTCCTTCGGAAAGGAAAGTGATCGCCGAACAGGTCAACGACATGCTGCAGAAGGGCGTTATTCAGGAGTCATGCAGCCCCTGGGCAGCTCCTGTTATACTGGTCAAAAAGAAGGACAACTCATGGAGATTTTGTGTTGACTACCGCCGCCTTAACGCCGTCACAAAGAAAGACGTGTATCCTTTACCACGCATCGACGATGCTGTTGACTGCCTGCACACCGCTGCGTACTTTTCATCCGTCGACCTGAGGTCTGGGTACTGGCAGATACCAATGCATCCGTCTGACAGAGAGAAGACTGCTTTCGTTATGCCTGACGGCTTATTTGAGTTTAACGTTATGCCGTTTGGCTTATGTAACGCTCCAGCAACATTCGAGCGATTTATGGACTCCATCCTGCGCGGTCTCAAATGGGAGACTTGTATGTGTTACCTAGATGACGTCATTATTTTCGGCAGGACTTTCCACGAGCATAACCAGCGGCTCAGCCTTGTTCTGAATTGTATCAAACAAGCTGGTCTCATTTTAAACTCAAAGAAGTGCCACTTCGGCGAGCTCCAAGCTGTTGTTCTTGGATATCTAGTAGACCAGGACGGCATACGACCAGACCCCAACAAGATCTCTGCAGTCCGCAACTTTAAGCCACCCAAGACAGTGAAGGACCTTCGTAGCTTCCTAGGCCTTTGCTTTTATTTCCGCAGGTTTATTAAAGACTTCGCCCCGCTGGGCCATCCACTCACGGACTTGCTTGGAAAGGACACTCCCTACCGGTGGACCACTGAGTGCGAGGCTGCTTTCGAACAGCTGAAGTTCTTGCTCACTTCCGGACCCATTTTGCATCATTTTGACCCGGAGGCACTCACAGAACTGCATACCGATGCAAGTGGCGTGGGCGTTGGTGCTGTCCTCGTCCAGTTTCACGACGGACGTCAACACGTCATTGCGTATGCAAGTCGTGCTCTGACAAAGGCTGAAAGCAATTATACTGTAACAGAACTGGAATGTCTTGCAGTTGTTTACGCCATACACAAGTTCAGACCTTATTTGTACGGCCGACATTTCAAGATCGTAACCGATCATCACTCGCTATGTTGGCTTGTTGGACTACGCGACCCAGCTGGCCGGTTGGATCGATGGGCATTGCGGCTTCAGGAATATACCTTTTCTGTTGCCTACAAAAGTGGGCGATGCCACGCTGACGCCGATTGCTTATCTCGTCTTCCATCTCCGGACGCAAGCACCGATGACGACGATTTCGACAATTACCTTGCAGCGATTTCTTCCGACTTTCCTAGCGTGGATGTCTTCAGTCAGCAGCAACTGCGTGACCCATCACTTCGAGCAGTGATTGATGCCACCAACAGATCTAGACGTGCAACGCAGTTCGTGATTCGTGATGGTCTTTTGTACCGCAAGAATTACTCAAGCAATGGTGCCCCACTCCTCCTCGTCGTCCCAGAGCGCTTGCGCCTTGCGGTGTTTCGGGCAATGCACGATGACGTTACGTCTGGGCACCTTGGATTCGCTCGGACGCTTCATCGCATTCGACAGCGATTCTACTGGCCTCGACTGTGGAAGACGACTAAGCACTACGTTGCCAGTTGTGATGTATGCCAACGCCACAAGCAACCGACTACTCTTCCTGCAGGCACACTGCAACAGGCTACGCCACCTACTTCGCCTTTAGAGAAAGTCGGTATAGATTTGCTCGGCCCTTTCCCGAAGTCTACCACCGGACGACGCTGGATTATCGTCTGCGTGGATTACCTGACGCGTTACACTGAGACGATGGCACTTGCTTCAGCCACCTCATCTGATGTGTCCTGGTTCCTCCTGCATTCGATTATTCTTCGTCACGGAGCTCCCCGTGTGGTGATAAGTGATCGCGGCCGGCAGTTCACCGCTGACGTTGTCGAAGAATTACTACGGCTCTGTGGGAGCCACTATCGGCATTCCACGCCTTACCACCCGCAAACCAATGGGCTAACTGAGCGCACCAATCGTACCATCATCAACATGCTCTCCATGTATGTCGCAGCGGACCATAAGAACTGGGATGCCGTACTAACCTTTTATAACGTACGCCTTTAACACCGCCAAACACGAAGTCACGGGTTATACACCTTTCTACCTGCTCTATGCTCGCCACCCCCAAAGTTTCCTCGACACCATGCTTCCTTTCTCGACTAACGATAAGGAAAGTGTCGCGCAGACCTTGTGTCGCGCCGAAGAAGCACGTCGGCTGGCCCGGCTCAGAACTCTCTCGTCCCATTCCCGTGCTAAGGCCCGTTACGACGCTAGACATTTGCCAGTTACCTTTGCAACGGGTGATCTCGTGTGGCTTTGGACACCAGTGCGAAAGCAGGGACTTTGCCAAAAGCTTCTTTCGAAGTACACCGGTCCATTCGTTATTGTCAAAGCTTTGAGTGATGTGACCTACGTCGTCGCAAAAGTGACAGCTGGTCACCGCCGTTCACGCAAGACGCAACTTGTCCATGTTGCACGACTGAAGCCCTACACTCAGCGAGCCCTCTGACTTGCTCGGTGAGCTTCGTCTGGCCCCCAGGAAAATGTAACGCGGCGCTAGAAGAGCGCGAAAGAAGAACGAAGAGGAGGAGGAACGGGCGCGAGGGATTTCGGCTGATCGGCAGCATCTGACCGTCCCTTGTGTTTTGCCTGTCGCTTCATTGTAAATAAACCCATATCATCCGTAACAATATTAATCGCTTCATGTTCCTCAAGAATTACTTGGTCTACCTAATCGCGGTTCTCAGATGTAGACAAGTTTTCCATAAGATATCCGCAGTTTGCAGCCTGCAGCCTCAACTTACCCCGCCATTATTCGCTAATCAGGAGCACGTGAGACACCGCGAGCACATGCATTAGGTGACTTTGCCGAAACTCGCCTTGCACACACAAAAAAAGCATCTGTATGCAGCGACAAGCTAGCTTAATTTGTAACTAAATGCCACACGCCGTCTTATGGCGGTACTTTCTCACTGCCTGCTTCCCTTCCGTTACGTGCTTTGGATGCTCTAACCATCTTAGCTATTCGACTCGCACTGTGCCTAAATAACATTTGTAAAAACTTCTGTCAGCCAATTATGAGCTGTTAATTTCGCTTCAAGCAATCTCATGTTTTCGGCGTCGCAGGTAACGTCATGTTGTATCATCTCGACCTTTATCTTAGCGTTTCAGCAGCCTTTAGACAGACGAAGCCTTGGTCATAAAGCGTGAAAACATGAGCAAATTCGGAAACTGAATCACGACAGTAGCACATAAGTGAGAGAATGAGGGTGGCGCTGTTCAATGTAAACGTATCGACTTGGTCTGGTCACTGCACACGATGCGCGTGACCCATGGTTAGGTCCGAGTATTCTGTGGCTATTATTTACGCGTTCAGAAGAAGAAGTATTTTGAAAAAAAACATTTTCGTTTCGTAAATGTTTTTTCTTTTTATTTCCCATTACTGTTTTTGTTGTCGCCTACCTGCGGAGGCCACCGCCACATATGATGAGAATATTCGCGATGGAGGTCTGCTGGCATTTCCTTACGCGTCTTATGGAAAATCTGTTGTAGCGATGCATTGGAACCTAGAAATGGGTTGCACTCTTGAGAGCCTTCTAGTGGGTCATCGGCAAAAAAGGACGCCGCTGAAAGTTCGTGCCTGGCCGTGACTGTCGCCATTACGGAGTATCTCTGAGTACCGGCAAATAAACGCCTTTACAAATCGGTGGGGAGTGCTGTGCTCCCATTCTATGCCTGTGGAGCTTCGGTCTCGTACACTGCCATCTACCATGCTCCAAGACGCTTCTCAGCAAACGCCTCCCCCCCCATGCCGCGTCCTTGCCCCGCTGTCCCACGCATCCGCGATCCACCCATCTTCACTGGCGCCGATGGCACCGACGTGGAGGACTTGCTCGCACTTTACGAGCGCGTGAGCGTCCCAACAAATGGGACGACGACAGCAAGTTGACCAACTTGGTGTTCTACCTTGCGGGAGTACCAGGTTTGTGGTATAACAAACACGCGTGCGATTTTGGGACTTGGTCCGATTTCAAGACCGCCGTCATCAACGTTTTACAGCGAAAGCTGTTATGAGATCACAACAAGGGTCGTTTTTGCGCCGTAGTTGTCCGCCGCCGCCGCCGCCGCCGCCGCCGCCACTGCCGCCGCCGCTGCTGCCGCCGCCGCCGGTGTCCGTAACCAATATCGCACGAAATAAGAAAAAAACTAACTAAATGAAAAATCACCTATGACATATTGGGATTCGAACCCAGGTCCTCTGCGTGGCAGCCCAGCACTCTACCACTGAGCTACGCCGCTGCTTGAAACTGCAGTGCAAACTGATCCTATGCAGGCTTCATGTCGGGTAAGAAATGGCGTTAACGTGTGTTGTAAAGCGTTATAGAACAGTAAAGTAACAACCAGGCGTCACACAATACGAATTGCGTAACGAGTGGGTCGTTCAATGCTCCAACCCATTACAAAATGGCATAATTCTTCATCGTCGTCAGCCACAGAAGCAACAAAGTGCACATAATGCGTTACATGTGTATAGCGGGTACCGCACTTTTTCGAAGAATGAAGAATATTAGTATAGTAGACGCTTCCCCCCTACACAAAAATTATGATGATTTATGGCGTAGTGGGTACCATGCAAGTGCGCTTGTAGTAGTTGCCCCAAGAGTGTTTAAAAAAGGCTCTGGAAAGGCCGCCCTTCCAGCTTTCGCTGTGACTGTGCTGCGCGTTCCGCGCAGGCCTGGCGGTTTTTGGCCGCCCTGCCGTTCGTAAACTGAAAGCCGAACAGCGCTTACGCGAACGTGCTCAGCAGGCCGGTGAGTCATTCACCAGTTATATCGAGGATGTCCTCGACTTAAGTAAGAAGGCCAGCGAAACCATGTCTGAGTCTGACAAGATCCGAAACGTCATGAAAGGTATTGACGACGATGCCTTCACTATGCTGCTCGCCAAAAATCCTGGCACAGTGGCCGAGGTCATAACGCTATGCCAGAGCTACGAGGAGCTCTGCCGGCAGCGTTCGATGACCCGTCACTCCCCTCCACGAGATGCAGAGCTTGCTGGCTTGGTGGCCACCTCTGACCAGGCGGCGTTGCTGCCAGAGCTCAAGTCGTTCATCCGTGAGGTAGTTCTCTCTCCTGGTAGTTCTCTCCTGGTCTTTGACCACCCGCCGGCCGTTCAACAATCGGCGACCACCCTTCTTCCTCCCCTCCGCCGAGCGATTGAGCAAAAAATTTCGGAGGTCATGCCATCGTACCACCAACAACCTCCGGCTCCCGCGCCCCAGAGTTACGCTAAAGTTATCGCCAGACCACCTCAAGTCCTTCCGGCGGCCGCACCTCTGACTTACGCCGAAGCCGCCGCTCGACCTCCGTCGAGCGATGCGGGTGAGCCGGCTACGTATGCTGACGTCGACCCTAGGCCTCGACTTCGGCCCACCATCCAGTCATTCCAGCAGCCGTTCCGTCCGTCAGGTCTTGCCACATGGGTGGGACCTACCTCGGCGAACCGATGGCGCACACCCGACAACCGGCCCATCTGCTTTGCATGCGGTTACGCCGGTCACGTCGCGCGTTATTGCTTTCGGGTGCAACCGCCCCCCTGTCCCGTCACCTGCCGCTGGCCAGCTGAGCCGTCCCTTTCACGACTCAGCCCCGTCCATGCCACCGAGGTCTCACCCAGCTCCATCTCCTCATAGGTCCACGTCGCCACGACGTCGTTCCCAGTCACCCATGCGGCCAAGTTCGGCCGCTCAAGAGCAGGAAAACTAGTCGTCGCAGTCCACGAGGCAAGGGCTGCGACGCTATCGAACTGTGAAAGCCCTCAGAGGAATCCATCGAATGTCATCGACGTGTTTGTGGACGGTGCTCGCGCATCTGCCCTTATCGATACTGGAGCTGCCGTACCCGTTATGGACGAAAAACTTTGCCGCTTACTCCGAAAAGTGACGACGCCACTTTCTGGGATGTCCCTCCGTACCGCTAGTTCGCAGAATATTCATCCTGCAGCCGTGTGCACAGCTCGCATCGTCATTCAGGACGTTCAATATGTCGTCGAGTTCATCATCATTACTGCATGATCCCATGACGTCATCCTGGGATGGGGACTTTCTCTCCCGCCACAAAGGCGTCATTCATTGTGCCTCCCCCAAAATCGAACTCTCACCGTTCGCACATTTGACGCCAGTAGATAGTCCCTCGGCACTGATCAAGATCCTCGGCAAAGATGATACGACAGTGCCTCCAAGCTCGTCAACGGCTGTGTCGGTCTACTGCGCCGGTCTCTCCGACACAGTTGCACTCCTTTCGCCATCTAACCGGGGACTGCAGTAGGAAAGGGTTACTGGTACCTTTCGCAACCGTGCAATTAACTCAGGGCAACACCGCTATTTTTGTGGACAACCCATTCCCGTACATTGTTACGTTGGTTCGAGGGGAATGTCTCGGCAGAGTGGAACCTGTCGACGACGCACAAGTCCTGGACGTACAGGGTGACTCGCACTGTTCCAGTTCCCGTGCCATCAGTGCTGTTTCCACGTCTGATCCGTCATCTGCTGATGTATTTGGCAACTCCATCGCTGACAACCTTACGTCGGTCATGCGTTCCCAGCTTCTGGGCCTATTGCAAGAATTTCGATCTTCTTTCGATGTCGGGAAACTTCTTTCGGTCGCACGTCCGCTGTTACACATCGCATCGATACTGGCACCCAACAACCGTTACCGCAACGTCAATTTCGCGTGTCGCCTGCCGAACGTCGGGTAATTAATGAGCAAGTAGGCGATATGCTCCGACGCGAGGTAATTTGGCCCTCGGACAGCCCATGGGCGTCTCCTGTTGTTCTCGTTGCGAAGAAGGACGGTTCTGTGCGGTACTGTGTGGGACTACCGACGGCTCAATAAGATCACTCGCAAGGATGTTTATCCACTACCGCGCATCGACGACGCGACTGACAGCCTCCACGGAGCCGAATTATTTTCTTCTCTCGATTTGCGCTCGGGGTACTGGCAAGTACCCATGGCTGACGACGCTCGACCGAAGACAGCCTTTGTCACACCCGACGGCTTGTACGAGTTCAACGTCATGCCGTTTGGTCTGTGTAATGCGCCCGCGACCTTTGAGCGCATGATGGACACCGTTCTGCGCAACTCTAAATGGCACACGTGCTTGTGTTACCTGGACGACGTCGTTGTTTTTGCTCCGAATTTCTCCACGCATCTCCAACGTCTGAAAGAAGTTTTCACACGTGTGAGCAACGCCGGCCTCCAACTAAATCTGAAGAAGTGCCGATTTGCAGCCCGGCAACTCACAATCCTAGGTTACGTCGTGTCCAAGGACGGTAGCCTTCCCGATCCGGCGAAGCTTCTTGCCGTGGCCGAATTTCCCAAACCTGCGTCCGTCAAAGAACTGCGCATTTTCGTAGGCCTGTGCTCATACTTTCGACGATTCATACGAAGCTCCTTGGAAGTAACGGGCCCCTTAATTCGTGGTCATCCGAGTGCGACAACGCGTTCGCCAAGCTGCGCCATTTGTTGACGTCTCCTCCCATACTACGCTACTGCGCCCTACGCCCCCCAACGAAGGTGCACATAGACGCCATCGGTGGAGGCCTCGGCGCTGTCATGGCGCAGCGCAAATCCGGATTCCCCGAGTATGTCGTGGCATACGCAAGCTGTACGCTCACGAGAGGCAAGACAAATTACACCGTCATGGAAAAAGAGTGCCTGGCGATCGTCTGGGCCCTTACAAAGTTTCGACCCAGTTGTATGGTCGCCCATTTCATGTCGTCACCGATCATCACGCACTATGCTGGCTGTCGTCATTGAAGGATCCTTCAGGCCGTCTCGCCCGCTGGGCTCTTCGCCTGCAAGACTACGACATCCTCGTGCTGTACCTCAACGGAGGCAAGCATGCTGACGCCGACGCGCTCTCGCGCTCCCCTCTGCCTGACGACAAAGCCCCCCTGCTCAGTATCTTCCATTGCTGTTTCTGTCATCGATGTTCACATCATCGCTACCGAACAGCGCAAGGATAATTGGATCGCTCCGCTGATCGACTTGCTCTCTGATCCGTTCGCTATACCATCCACTCGCGCCTTGCGTCGTCAAGCTCACCATTTCGCCATACGTGACGGCCTGCTGCATCGACGCAATTAGAACGCCCACGGCCGGCAGTGGCCACTCGTGATACCCCGCATTCTGCGGTCGGAAATATGTGAGTCATTCCACTCTGATCCGCAATGCGCGCACTCTGGGGTGTCCAAAACGTACCACCGCATTCGACAATGCTACTTCTGGCGAGGGATGTACGTACCGCTACGTGCAGTAGTTCGTTCGCTCCTGACTCGATTTCCAACGCCGCAAACCGTCAACACACATGTCCCCAGCCGGTCTACAACCGTTAACTTGCCCTGACCGTCCGTTTGGGCGCGTGGGTATCGATTTGCATGGACAACTTCCTCTCACGTCGGCTGGTAACCGCTGGGCCATCGTCGTCGTATACCATCTAACGCGATACGCCGAAACCGCCGCCCTCCCTGCGGCTACTGCGCGCGATGTTGCCTCCTTCCTGCTGCACCGATTCATACTGCGTCACGGTCCACCCCAGGAGCTTCTCAGCGATCGAGGCCGTGTCTTCCTGTCGGAAGTCATCGAAGCCATCCTCACGGAGTGCCATTCTGTCCACCGCAGAACTGCTGCTTACCACCCGCAGACGAATGGCCTCACCGAAGGCTTTAACCGCACCCTCGGCGACGGCGACATGCTTTCGATGTACGTCGCCGCCGACAACACGAATTGGGATGTTATACTGCCCTTCGTCACCTACGCTTACAATACCGCCCCTCAGAGCACTTCTGGTTTTTCACCCTTCTTCTTGCTATACGGACGGCGCCCGTCGCACACCATCGACACGATACTCCCGTACACGCCGGACCCATCTGAGTGTGCCCCTATTTCTGACACAGCCAGGCTTGTTGAAGAGTGTCGCGAGCACGCCAAGACCTTCCCGACGAATGAACAAGAGCGGCAGAAGGGTATTCGTGATGCTTCCGCCACTTCTCAGCCCACGTTCCTCCCTGGGGCGCTCGTATGGCTCTCGGTCTCTACCTCCACAGCTGGCCTCTGTTCAAAACTACTGCCGAAATACGAAGGCCCCCCACCGTGTCATCGAGCGCAAATGTCCGGTCAACTACCGTGACGAACACATCGAACAACCTTCGGACATGCGCCGTCGAGTGCGCGACATTGTCAACGTGGAGCGCCTGAAGGCCAACTATGACCCGCTCGTAGTGACAAGCTGTTAGGTCGCCCGGCGGCTCCCTTTTCGTCCCCGGGGTAATTTACGATGCACTGGAACCTAGAAATGGGTTGCACTCTTGAGAGCCTTCTAGTGGGTCATCTGCAAAAAGGACGCCGATTGCGCTGAGGGTTCGTGCCTGGCCGTGACTGTCGCCATTACGCAGTATCTCTGAGTACCGGCAAATAAACGCCATCACACTGTCTACATCTGAGAACCGCGATGAGGTAGACCAAGCATTTCTTGAGGAACATGAAGCGATTAATATGTTGAACAGGTGCGTCCACCTTTCTTCTGATGCTTGTAGGCGAGGTTGCAGGCTGCAAACTGTGTACGCGTAGTCCTTTAAAGAGCGGAAGCAGCGCACCCCCCGCACACGCTAGACACAAATAAAATCTGAGAAAACATTTTTCTTGAAGACAGGCCACCAGAGTGAAGTTTCGCTGCAGCAAAATATTTAGTACTGTATATTTAAGCACAATGCAAGCTGATAACAACCATAAAAGGCACTCAAGTGAGAACACACAGAGAGGGTCACTTTGGCCCGTTATATCTCGTTAACAAAGCAAATGACGACATATGAGATTGAAACCGTGCATTGACTGGCATAAGCGCTTTTCGATAAAAAATTTTCGTCAAAATTGAGACCGGGGTTTTTTTATTTTGTTTTTTTGAAAACGGGCTTTTTGAAAAAAAATTTGCTTTTTTTAAGACTTTTTTTCTTTTTTTTACGCTGTTTGTAGGAAAGCGATCTTTCGTAGAAATATTTCAAAGGCTTTTTTCTATGTGTGGCACAGTTCTGAAGTTTCTGTGTAAAATAGCAAACGGGCGAAGACGCATCAAACATAGCAAACATTTTTCGATTTGGGCCGTCTTAGCCATTTTTTTACATTTTTTTCCGCTTGGAGTACAGCATCAAAAAAGCATGGATGTAGTTCACAGTAATACCTATTAAAAGCAACACACAAAAATTTTCGACGCCACGTTTACAGTTCGCAATAAATTCGGCCGTGAAATCCAAAAATATTGCGGTGAGCAAAAACAAGACGCATGCGCCGCCACCTTCAAATATTTTTTTCTCGCGCTCGGAGTGTTTTTCGGAAAGAAAGTTTTAGGTTCCGTGCACTTTGAATAATCCCGCATAACATATAAAAAGCCAGACAAAACAAAAATATCGACCGGACATGCATGTTCGATCTCTCGTAGAATCACCCCGTAGCGTCTTCGTGCGCAACTGCAGTGGTGAACGTCGCGTCCCTTCCCGGTTGCTTCGTAGGGTAAGCTTCTTGAGCAAACATATCTCCACATAACCGTCGCCCACTTGTTTTCGGCATGGGTTCAGAGCAGACACTCTCGAGGCGCCCGTTCCTGTTGAATCCCGTGGCGACGGACTTGATCTCGTTTGATGCGGGCGAATCCTACAGCACGAGACACGGTCGCATCGGCAGCCCACTGCTTTCGATCCCCGGGAGAGATTCCTTCTTTGGGGCCGCGTATGGTGATGCTAACTGCTCGAATGTGGACAACAGTCACAGCCAAGCCAGTTGCGAGCTTCCTCGGCTGTTTGAGACGCACGCGGAGAGTGCGCTTATGAGCCCCTCCAATGCGTCGTGTCCGCTGGCCTACCTTTTGTTTTCAGCAGCGCAGTTGACTGTCCAACCCGCCGCACCCGAGCCTGCCTTCCTTGGTCACTTAGGTGTCGGCATGCACGCGCTCACTGACCCACCTTGGTTACGGGCGCAAAGGGTTGACAATGTTGTCCGCGAGCCAGCTCGCTTAGTCGATAATTTCACCGCGTTTGCTGTGAAATTGCGGACTAAGCGAGCTGGCTCGCGGTAGGCAAACGGATCAACGGCGGAGCACGTGAGCCGCCGTGCTCCGCCGTTGATCCGTTTGCCTATCGTGCGAGGCCTTCTGCATCCGTCCAAGCGGTAACAACCCTACACTCCTCCATGCCGTATACTGGCCCATTTCAGTCTGACGTGCATGCCGGAGAACAGACGCATGACCCTGTCCGCGCCTCCGTCGGAGCAATCGCCGCTACACGCAACTGCGGCGCAGCTCCTGAACGTCCTGTTGGAAGTGGCGCGGTCGCAGCCTTATGCTTTAAAGGGAGACCCTGAGACCCCTCAGCCAAGCGGACCTAGCAGCCTAAGGGCACCTCTGCCTGAGTGCAGCAGTTATTTGGACCCCATGGGTGTCAGAGTACCTCCAGGTGCTGCACCGCTATCAGCAGGCCATCCGGCTGAACAACAGCGCAATGCTCGGGATTGTTTTGCCTGGCAGACAAGTCGATACCACAGCCCAAGCAGCGCTGTGGTATGGACTTGCGTGCCACCAAGCTCGGTCGATGGAGGAGTTTAGTACGCTATTCTGTAGCGAATTCTTTCTTCCTGACTATGAGCGCCCCATGACGTCGGGAGCTAGAGCTTCGAGCACAACATCCCTACGAATCTCTTCTCGAATACATCTGGGCTTTGCAGTAGCTCTACCTCCTCGCCGACCCTACGGCATCAGACGCTGAGAAGGTGGAGCCAGCCATTCGACAGGCTCACCCAACCTTCGCCGGTTACCTTCGGTGCGCCCGTTATCGTAACGTCAATGAGCTGGCCTCGCATGCGAAGAGTATTCTGGGCGACATACTGGCGGCGAGAGCCTATCGCCCGCCGTCACCCCGGTCCACTTCTCTCGAGCCTCGTTGTGCTTAGGCTGGTGGTGACTCGTCACCCCGTGATCCCCCCAATCACGAGACGGCTTCGACCACGACAGAACACGAGACGCGCCCGCTGTGTCGGAACGCGCTCTCGACCCGTACTGCAGGGCGACGAGGATGAGACCCCCCGTGCCACATTGCACGAGGGGGAGATCCGATCGCGGAGCCCCCCCCCCCCCCGACCCTGCGGCTAGCGATTGGTAAAATCCCGGCTCTCAGGAATCGCCAAAATCCCCCCACTGATGGCGGATAAGGCATAGTCTGGTACCATTGATTGACATAAGTGTGGCCACACCCCGCGAACATGCAACGCGCCCCAACCGACGTGAGGGCCTGCTCGCCCGTCGGGAAATGGGGTGAGACGTCGGTGAGCTCCCCCTCACCTGCGGCTACAGCAGTACGAGAGTACGGGTGCAACCCAATCTATGGCACCGATGGCATGGCACCGATGGCTGGACACGGCTTTGCAGCCGCGCCAGCGCCGTTCATCGCCCTTACGATCACTAGTCGAGAGTTTGCGGCGTAGCCGGATAGCGGAGCTTCGATCTCGCTATCCGGAAGCAGACGGCTCCTATCAGCTCTGTATGGACTACCGCCGTCTGAACAAGGTCATGAGAAAGTATGCGTATCCTATGCCTAACGTTGACTAAATCGTGGCTGCTCTAGGTGGTGCCTGCTACTTCAGCACCTACGACGCTAGGCGCGGTACCTGCAGGTCCGGATGGAGCCGGCTGACGTGAAGAAAATTGTGCCTCATGTCTGCAGGACGTCTCGGCGGTGCAACTGCGCCTCCCATCTTTCTGGCCGCACAACCCACAAGCTTGGTTTTCTCAGGTCGAGGCGCAATTCTCCCTGTACCACATTACCTCGGAAACGACACGCTACTACCACGTATCCTCAGTCCTTCCTCCTGATGTTGCCAGCGAGCTCTCCGACGTGCTCTCCAACCCCTCGGGACACTACGTTATTTCAGCACATTAAGACCAAGGCGCTGCAGGGATTCATGACGTCGGGACACATCCGCCTACAGCAGCTCCTTGCGGGGGACCTTGGCCGCAGGTGCCCCTCCCAACTACTGTGCCGAATGCGACAATTTCTTGGGGAACACGACGTCTCTACGTACTCTGCGTCATTTCGCGAGCTCTTCCTCCAGAGCATTACCCAGCCAATCCGCCTCGCCCTTGCGGTGGCCAGCAACGTCAAACTCGAGCGTCTGGTGGAGCTCGCCGACCAGATTCATCAAGCAAGCTCCTCATCCGTCAACGCTGTCTTACTACCAGCAGACACGGCAATTTCGCGCCTTGAGGCCCGCATCGAGTAGCTCGCGGCCTCCATTGCCGCATTCCAGAGCCCCGGTTCAGGTGACTCGCTCGCATCGTTACTGTCATCAAGCTCTTCCACGAACACGATATGGTCGGAGTCCCAGCCCTCCCCCTCTCTGCTGGCACCAGCCGCGTTTCCGACACCGAACCACGAAGTGTACACCTCCCAGTTCGTGGCCGTGAAACTGACGGCGGCGTGTGGTCTCACTTCTCGTCCCAGCCGCCTTTTCATGGTAACAGACAATCTATCTGCTGTCAGGTTCCTACAGATACGGGCGCGGAAATTAGCGTGGTGCTCCCTACTAAGACTTATCGTTCGAAGTTACCTGGGCAGTCGCTTCGTGCTGGCAACGCCTCGTCTAAAGCGATCTACGGACTCCGATCTCTCACCCTCGACTTGGGCCTTCGCTGCATTTTCCTGTGGGTTTTTGTCATCGCAGACGTGCTTCAACCGATCATCAGCTCTGAGTTCCTCTCACACTTCGATCTGGACGTCAGCGTGCGGCGGCACCGCGCTATAGACGATCAGACCTCTCTCTCCTTCTCGGGACTCCTGTCCGACGTTGGTCCTATGGCCATCTGCATGCTGATACCTTTCTCAACGTTGGAAAAAGTCTCGGCGAGCTTCCCGGAGTTAACAAAACCGTGCAACCTCACTCAGACGCCTAAACACTTGGTGACACACCACATAGTCACCCGTGGTCCACCAGCAGCCGCTCTTCCACGCCGCTTGTTTCGGGACCGCCTTTCTATCGCCAAACGGGAATTTGAACTCATGCTACAGCTCGGCATTATACGCCCATCGTTTTGGTATATAGCATCATTTGTAGAAAGAGTGAACGATTTCTAGCTGATTTTGAAAATTAGTTTGAAATTCAAGGACCTGTGCTGCGCTATAATGTTTGGCTCGCGTGTTGTCAGGAGCCTCGACTACCGACTGGCAGCGTTTTCTGACCACGCTGAAAAAGCGCTGCAGGGCTCCTTAAAGCTTGAGCGGGAGGAACGTCGCCGCTCTCATTTCACGGCAGCGGTCCGGGCGCTCATCGCGGCGCTGCACAGGAGAGAGAATGAGGCGCGCTCACTCCGTCATTTTCATACTGCGGAACTACCGTGGCGCCCCCCAGCGGAGTAGGCAGCTGTCACACCACCTGTCGTGGGCGCCGCTCAGTAGAGGATTCCCTAGAGGATAGGACGGGGGGGGACCGTAGCAGAGGAGAGAGATGGGGAGGGGACGTGCATGCGCTGTAGGGGTGTGGGACGCGTGAGCCGCTCCGTATAGTAGATGATTCTAAGAGAAGAGAGGGGGGAGAGGACGCGCATGCGCTCTGGGGATGTGGGACGCCGGAGCCGCTCCGTAGAGTAGAGTATTCCTAGAGGAGAGAGGGGGGAGAGGACGCGGGGGGCCGCTCCGTAGAGTACACGATTCCTAGAGGAGAGAAAGGGGGGTGAGCGTAGGAGAGAGAGGGGGGACGGCACGCGCTGTGGTGGTGTGGGACGCGGGACAGACTAAGACCACTCCAAACACATGCAAGCAAGATCAAGGAATGAGGTCAACCTGGGCGACAGACACCACCTGCCTAGCCATTGCTAAGCAGCCTCTCTGTGCTCTCGGCCATGATTCTGATGACTGTAGTAGTGGTTGACGGCCTTCATATTACTACAGTGTTTTGGTTCGCATAATGGGTGCTTCTCTACTTCATGAAAGTGGCCGGACGCGGGACGGGGGGACGCGGGAGGGACGGACAAAGCCCCGAGCCTAAGAGGGAGCGCGGAGTGCCTCGGAGGATGTAACACGGCGATATCGAAGAGGAGATAACAACAATGGTGAGATGACACGCTTCGCGGCGGCCACCCGTGAAGCCACAGTATTGCGCGTCGTCGTACGTCGGCTGATGTGGGAGAGTGTCCAAGAAGAATGGTACACTCTCGATGTGGATCACGCCTATCCGCTGGCTTCCGCAGTCTCCTGGTTAGCAAGGAAGTCACGCTACGCTCAGTCTGCGGAAGTTGATGTGAAACGGGCTGCACGAAATTGTCCGTGGCAGTCTCGTTGCTCACGGCGTTCTCTTCTCAATGTATACCGTGTACCTACACACAAAATAGTCACAGCTAATTCTTTCTGAAAAAGGCAGCTTCGCCGCCCTAGTGGTGCCAGTCCTAAAGAAAGTACGTAGCTGGGCAGCGTTCTTTTTTAAAGACGATAGTCTTTCTTGGGATACGTAAACGAAGAAATTTTGGTCTGTCTGTTTCTCTGTTTGTCGGCACGTCGCACGATTCAGCTAGCTGGCCAAAGTTTAACCCCTTGTCTTACGACCTCCAATCTTGACCGAAAAGCATGTGTTCATACGGGTGAGCGTGGGCAATTAAAAATCAAATATTACGCATACCTGAGGCACAACATCAATACCTTAGTACTATTCACAGTGTTCCTTTAAAACAAAATCTATGGATACGTAATTATAAAGATCCTAGTGTTTATTACGCGGCGCTGAAAATGCGCCGCTGTGTACAAAACAAGTCTCCGCCCAGTGATTTAACTTCCACGCTGTGGTGCTGCCACCTGGCAGCAGCATAGTTCAACACAAGCCAATGTTCCCCGGTAGCGCTGTAGATGGCGTCCTCTTCTGTTTTATCAATGCCAGCCAGATGCGGCTGATTCATCGTAGAAGAGCGTTGTCTCAGGCAAGGCAAAACATATATGACCACTTGATGAAATACGACCCACTGTACAAGACATGATCAGAGAACGCAGAGAAAAGACCGACGACCAAATTTCAGCGGAGAAACGCCGGCGCCCGTCTAAGCGTGCCCGGAAAACGTCCGAAAAACGAGCCCAGCGGCTAGCCCAGCTATTAAATTGTGGTACTCATGCCGCTCATGCAGTGCAGTCGGCACAAGACTATCGTCTTTCGACGACATTTGCAGCGAAGCACGCAGATACGCGGCCAATTTTTTCTCTTCGGTTCTCTCTTTTTTTTCTTCTTCTTTCTTTCTTCTTCTTTCTGCCAGTGTTTATATTTATTTATTCAGAATACCCCTAAAGGCCCTCTACGAGGGTATTACATAGGGGGACATATAACAATAAATTGGGAAAATAACAGAATGAGAGAAACGGTAAAATGTACAATCTTGAGAATTGGCTCTTTATGCTGTTTATTTCTATATATAATCATATTTTTCCTTCTCTTCATCTATTTCGCGCTTGCTGCCTCTTTCAATTTTGATACGTAGTTTAAGTCGTCGTGTTTCCCTAGCCATAGCAGGGTTGAACACGAGGTCCTGGTCACCATTCCCGATTTTGGTGAAATTTACTGTGGACCTAGGCAGTACCGCCAGAACAGTGGAATCGAACTTTGTTTAAAAAAAAAACAATTGTTCGACTGAAAAAAATATCTCTCTAAAGAGGTAAAGAGGTTGGGCGAGTCGAACAAGCGGGTGGTAGCTCGAAGAAGTACGCAGGCAGACCAAGATGATGGTGTTCGAACGCCGATCTCGTGCCTTTCATCTCGTGATGATGATGGTTGAGCCGGTGATATCAGTGTCTTGCTTTCTTCATTATAATTGCCCCCGTCGAGAAAGATGAAGCCATCCTGGCGATCTAACAAGTGGGAACAAGAGGGTCGAAGTACGGCTTGAGGCGGTCTACGTGAACAATGTCACGTCCACGCCGACGACGGTCGCTCGGCGGCGTAAGAGGTTCAATGGCGTAGTTCACTGGTGACGTACGCTCGACCACACGGTAGGGACCGTGATAATTTGAGATTAGCTTGGGAGACAAACCAGGAGCGCAGGGCGGCACATGCAGCCATACAAGTGCTCCAGGAGTGAACGTTGCGGCAGGAGGATGGTCGTCGTCGCCAGCCTCCTTCTGGCGCTGTTGGTCGGCCGTAGTAAGTCGCTTGGCCAGTTTGCGGCACTCTTCCGCGTAGCGGGCGGCTTGCGAGACGGGCGTGCACTCCGGAGGGATCTGGCGCGTATGGCGGCAAAGTTACGATAGTGTGCGACGGCTGGCGACCATACAGAAGAAAAAATGGGGAAAACCCGGTTGTGACTTGCGTAGCGGTGTTATACGCGTATGTCGCAAATGGAAGAACGAGGTCCCAGTTTGTCTGATCAGATGCAACATGCGTCGCAATCATGTCGCCCAGGGTCCGATTAAACCTCTCAGTCAAACCATTTGTCTGAGGGTGGAAGGCTGTACTCGTCCGCTGTACAATACTGCACTGGTGCAGAAGTGCTTGGATTACATCCGAGAGAAATACACGCCCACGGTCACTGAGGAGTTCGCGAGGAGGACCATGACGAAGCACAAAACGATTGAGGATGAAAGATCTGACGTCATGTGCTGTCGCCGTGGGAAGAGCAGTGGTTTCGGCGTACCGTGTAAGATGGTCCACAGCAACGATAGCCCATCGGTTGCCTGACGTTGTCAATGGCAATGGTCCGTAGAGGTCGGTTCCAACGCGGTCGATGGGCGGTCTGGGCACGCAAGTGGCTGCAGTGAACCTGCTGCAGGATGTGGTGGTTTTTTTCGCCGCTGACACTCGTGGCAGCCGCGAATGAACCGGCGGACGAAGCCAAACATACCGCGCCAGTAGTACCTTTTCCGTAGACGCTCGTAGGTTTTGAAGACACCGGCATGAGCACATTGTGGGTCGGAATGAAACGACGCGCAGGTTGTAGAGTGCAGCATTCGGCGGGGAATAACAAGGAACCACTTCCTACCATCTGGTGAGTAGTTGCGCCGGTACAAGAGACCATCCCGGAATACTGAAGTGCGGAGCCTGGCGTCGCAGTGTTCGAGTGCTCGGAAGTGTGGGTGCCCCGGATAAAACGTCAAGAAGTGAAGTTACCTATGGATCTTTGCGTTGTGCAGAAGAGACGGTGTCCACGTGGACAGCTGATGACGTGTGGTCCGGCGAAATGGATGCAATCTCTGTGGATAATGGGGACCGGGACAGTGCATCAGCATCGGCATGCTTGCGGCCAGAACGGTATATGACGCGGATGTCTTATTCTTGAAGCCGAAGAGCCCAACGGGCAAGACGACCCGATGGATCCTTTAGCGAAGACAACCAGCATAATGCGTGATGGTCCGTTACTACATCAATAGTACGACCATAAAGGTATGGGCGGAACTTGACCAGCGCCCAAACGATCGCCAAACATTCTTTCTCGGTGACGCTATAGTTTGACTCGGCCTTGGTGAGAGTTCGGCTGGCGTATGCAACGACATACTCGGCCAACCCAGGCTTTCGTTGTGCGACAACCGCGCCGAGGCCGACACCGCTGGCGTCAGTGTGGACCTCAGTTGCCGCAGTAGGATCGTAGTGGCGCAATATTGGTGGTGATGTGAGGAGACGACGAAGAGTAGTGAATGCTTGATCGCACTCGGAAGACCATGACGAAACATCTGTGGCGCTGCCTAAAAGTTGGGTCAAAGGCGCAATAATAGAGGCGAAGTTGCGCACAAACCGGCGAAAGTAGGAGCATAACCCTACGAAGCTCCGTAACTGCTTCAGAGTCGTCGGTTTGGGGAAGTCCGGCGACAGCACGCAGTTCAGCCGGGTCTGCAAGTATACCGTCCTTCGATAGGAACGTGACCGAAAATCGTAAGTTCCCGGCCAGCGAATTGGCACTTCTTGAGATTCAGTTGGAGCTGAGCATTCTTCAGGCACGTCAGGACGTGTTTCAGGCGTTCCAGTTGTGTTGCGAAATCTGGCGCAAAGACAACAATATCGTCGAGGTAGCAGAGACATATGCGCCACTTCAAACCTCTTAGAACTGAGTCCATCTTACGCTCGAAGGTGGCAGGCGCATTGCAGAGGCCGAAGGGCATGACATTAAATTCATATAGACCGTCGGGTGTCACAAAGGCTGTCTTTGGACGATCGGCATCTGCTAAGGGCACCTGCCAGTACCGCGAGCGCAAATCTAAAGATGAATTGAGATCTAAAGATGAAATTAAAGATGGATCGTGCTGGGTACCCAGCACCTCCACCAAATGTAAATAGGTTTATTGGGCGAGCCGAACAAGCGGGTGGTAGCTCGAAGAAGTACGCAGGCAGACCAAGATGATGGTGTTCGAACGCCGATCTCGTGCCTTTCTTCTCGTGATGATGATGGTTGAGCCGGTGATATCAGAGTCTTCCTTTCTTCATTATATCTGTAACATTTGGCACTGAAAAACGCTTTTCCGCAAATTTTGGGATTTCTGAAATTTGAGAACTCGTAAGTAAAAAATGTGCGCTTCTCAATCATAGTCTTTCTTCCGCCCAAAGACCAAGTGACAGGCAATGTTGCGAGGCAATTATTTGCAAATGCAGAGAGAAGGGCTGGTCTGTCCGCTCTGCATGCTGTTCTCCATCTTTATCGATGCTATACTACTCGGTGTAAATCCACTTGTAAATAGCCACAGTTCGGGTCATTTTTTTTTCGAAACTACGTAACCACAAAAATTACTTCATTATCTGGTTAATTAATGCAGGTTGCTAAGCCACAGTGCCTGCTCATTAGGTTCTGTGGGATGTCAAGTGCATAAGACAGTGTTGTCGTGTAGCAGCGCAGCGCTGGTATGTACATACGAGGGGTACGAAGCCCGCTCCTACATACAAAGTATATTCAACTGCGTATCCAATTATAGACAGTTTTAGTGCTGCGCATGATGCGCACGTGGCGGCGTTGTATGCAAGGGCGCCATGTTTTGAGTATTGCGCACGCGCAGGCCGCAAAGCGCATGTATCGCTTTAGGTACGTGGCCGCTACGTACGTAAGCATGCGAGGCGTGTGCGCGTACGTAGCGTACGTATACTGTGGCCTGTTTAAGCGCGGGACACATGGTGCGATTCGGCACCCTATCCGACGTGCGGCGGCGCCCCGCCGCGTGCGGCAATTCACGACACATGGGGCGAACGAACAATCAGAACGCAGGTGCCGCAAACATACGGCACCTTAGCTGCCTCAGCTTGCGCGCTCAGAAGACATCGTGTCTTCTTCATTCAGAACAAAACAAACAACCTCTCACTGCCATGCTTCGTTCGCTAAGAACATTGCCAACAAAGCTACGCATTCGTGAGCGACAAACATCGCAACAGCCCACTTTTCACTTACAACTCCGAGCGTAGGCACCGCTAGGCGGACTATCGGTAGCGCTGCACGCTATCAAGCGCGAGCTCATTGTCGAGCGCTTATTTGTGCCAACACGATGAAAACGCGTACTCTTATATGACACGTTTACACGCACAATTGGTTTTCTCGAAGGTCTCGATTTGAAGAGCAAAGATGGGCACGAAGCGGACCGGTTCATCGACATGGCCGGTGCCACTCTTTAACTAGGAAATTGCCTTCCATCACGGCTCGATATCCGATTCGTGGTTCGAAAATGGACGCCGCCTTGCAGAAATGGCACACTTCAATCATCACTTTATTCAATCATGAGTTATCTCATGTCATAAACAGTTTATCCAATGTTTTTCATACCACCGTCAACGGCGACATTCACAAACACCACAGAGATCGGGGTCATCGCAGCGGCGAGGAAGTGACACGGACGCCACAAGTAGCTTGACGTCACACTTCTACCGCACTGCGATTGGCTCCGGCTGCCACTCCGGTGCGGTGGCCACGCGGCTACATTCAGCAAGTTGGATGCCCGTGCGCCGTGCGAATCGTCTCCGCATGCTGTTGGAACCTATCGGACGTCCGTCGGATGCGGCTGTTGGCACGGACAGCCATATGGCAATTCGCATCCGAATTCGCACTATGTGTCCAGCACTTTAGAGGGGAAATGTGTGCGTGCGTCTGTTTGATGTGCATATGTGTGTCAACAAACTTCGGGTGGGGCACTGCGAGCAACGCAGCTCTAGTGGGCGTCGATGAGTGCGCCCCCCCCCCCCTAGTGTGTTGGCAATCTTCGAACGGGGTGGTACCGCCGCGACACCATTACTTGCCCCGCGTCGGGTGCCTATCAGTGGAGCCGCCGCAGAGCTCTTCTAGTGCACCGTAGTAGCGCGGCGCGACGCCGGCAAGACGCCACGGGCCCACATATGGCAGTTATGCCGCAGTAGACGACGCAGATGCCCTCATCCTCAAGCGGAGAAAACGTCCATCGAGGGCACCCTACGCAGCTCCCTTCTATTAGTGGACGGTGCCTATGCCCTACCAACTGAGATACGTCAGATCGTAGGGGTCCCAAAGCATACTTGATTTCATCATTGTGAAGAAGAGATCACCGCACCTACCGTACGGCAGATGAGAAAGCACGTGCGTCCACCACCCGCTTGGAGTAGCTATACAGCTACGGTACCGTACTACAGCCTTAAGGTGGCTTGAAATCTGGCCATCATCCGGCTATCACTTTAGTGTTCACTGAAATTGGCTCTCAACGACACGTACGTCTATGGTAATTTACCAGATGACGCAACACCGCAAGCGACCAGATGGTGTACACCGCAAGCGACTTCACGTAAAGCAAGGCGCTTGCGTGATGCGTCCGTAGCACCATTCCGCATTACTAAAACTCTCTAATCTCGTATGTACGGGCGCGTGTTACTCTCATGTACACGATTTTTCGATAGGGAAGTTCTGGTCAGAGTGATCAGGTGTTCAGCTCGGATCGAAGGCCGAGGAGCACGATGGGGAGGTGTGTTACCCAGTCTTCGGCTTGAGGCTGAGAGCCAATTGCTGCTTTCAAGTGACGATTTACTCTCTGTACAATGCTACTGGATGTAGGGTGGTAAGCAGGGATGCGAATGGGCGCACAACCGAGAAGGTTGTCAAAAAATTGAAAAGCGCCGACAATATTCTCTACTTCGATCCGCAGTCGCCGTTGAAGACACGCTGAAATGGTTAATTCGGATAGAGTAAAAAAAAGCCGGCAGATCCCACGCACTGTGGGAATCGATGTAATGCGAAGCAGCCAAATCATGCTTTACAAAATTTGCATGTCATCTTTTACATGTTAGGACCTGTCATTTATGTTCGTCATACAGTCACGTCGCGCAATACCAAATTTGGTGTATATCAAGCTAACGAAAGGGCCGCGAGCGCGCCATGAGCGTGGCATGCAAGTCATGTCGCACATGACAAGTCATGATTTCCATATTACCACTGATGATTTATGTTCGTCATACAGTCACGTCACTCAATACCAAATTTGGTGTATATCAGGCTAACGAAACGGCCGCGAGCGCGCCATGAGCGTGGCATGCAAGTCATGTCGCTCATGACAAGTCATGATTTTCATATTACCACTGGTCATTTTTGTTCGTCATACAATCACGTCACTCAATACCAAATTTGGTGTATGTCAAGCTAACGAAACGGCCGTGAGCGCGCCATGAGCGTGGCATGCAAGTCATGTCGCACATGACAAGTCATGATTTTCATATTACCACTGGTCATTTTTATGTTCGTCATACAGTCACGTCACTCAATACCAAATTTGGTGTATATCAGGCTAACGAAACGGCCGCGAGCGCGCCATGAGCGTGGCATGCAAGTCATGTCGCTCATGACAAGTCATGATTTTCATATTACCACTGGTCATTTTTGTTCGTCATACAATCACGTCACTCAATACCAAATTTGGTGTATGTCAAGCTAACGAAACGGCCGTGAGCGCGCCATGAGCGTGGCATGCAAGTCATGTCGCACATGACAAGTCATGATTTTCATATTACCACTGGTCATTTTTGTTCGTCATACAGTCACGTCACTCAATACCAAATTTGGTGTATATCAGGCTAACGAAACGGCCGCGAGCGCGCCATGAGCGTGGCATGCAAGTCATGTCGCACATGACAAGTCATGATTTCCATATTACCACTGGTCATTTATGTTCATCATACAGTCACGTCACTGAATACCAATTTTGGTGTATATCAAGCTAACGAAACGGCCGCGAGCGCGCCATGAGCGTGGCAGGTAAATCATGCTTTTCATGACAAGCAAGTCATGACTTTTCATGATATGACCAGCCATTTATGTTCGCAATACGGTCATGTTATGCCATACCAAATTTGGTATAAATCCCATTAACGATACGGCCAGGAGAGCACAAAGTCGTAGGCGGCTAGATAGCTAGATAGATAGATACGCTCAAAGTCGCCGAAGTTCGCTAAGAAATGCTTCGCATTTAGAAAGCTCGCATATCCACGAAATGAATGATGATGAACGCGCGAAGCCCTGGGGATCATTCGGGTAACCGTGAATCCCCCCGTACATTGATGACTAGACCATGCAAATTCCTGGCAAACGCGTGTATACAGTATATGAAATGTTGTTTTATTGATCTCATAAAGCGTATATAGTGTTGAGGTGCGGACTTCATTTTGCTTTCATTAAGACCGCCCTGTGATAGGTGAAATGAGGAGCCAGGGGTTATTGAATGGGGATGTAATCTGAAGTTAGCGAAGACGATGTCTGTACACGTCCCCCCTGGTTCTTGTTAGAAGTTCATGGTCATATGAAATGCATCTGAAAGCATAACACGATGTCATATGCTCAGCAAGCGAGTCGTCTTTCATGATAGCTACTGTGAAGTCAGCGGTCATATGAAGGCCTCGTTCTTGTATTTTGTATCGTGATCTCACATTGCTGTATCAATGTATTTAATTACTCTGCCTCGGGGGAGATTCGGGACCAGCTATATTGTCATGACAACGGTTCCGTTGGATAGTTTTATCCCAGCACGTTCCCCGTTGTGAGCTTGACTAGTTACTGGTAGACTACAACATTATTGGCTTCACGAAAGCGCTCTCCACGCAAGACGCTATGCTACTTATCCAGAGGGCTATACTTGAGAACCCCTCTCGAGATGTTAAAGGAATACTTGGGCTCGACCTTGCCAAGACATTCGATACGATCTCGCATGAGCATATTCTGGGAGAGATCTCCTCCCTTAACCTAGGAGAATAATTCTACAACTTCACCCTCGCTTTCCTCTCAAACAGAAAGGCAAACCTGCGACTGGGTACGATCTCGAGTGCGACATATGAACTAGGCAATCGTGGCACTCCTCAAGGGTTGGTCTTATCTCCTCTTCTCTTCAATATAGCTGTGCACGGTCTATCCAACAAACTTGCTGAGCTTCCAGGGGATAGGAAATACCATCTATGCCAGGGGTCTCAAACACGTGGCCCGCGGGCCGCATGAGGCCCGCGAGGCTCTCGGTTGCGGCCCGCGGCCCGCACATGGCTATCTATGTTCGTCTCATATATATATATATATATATATATATATATATATATATATATATATATATATATATATATATATATATATATGTATATATATATATATATATATATATATATATATATATATATTTATTTCCATGATAAGTACGTCCGTGAGCTACGCAGGCATGACTGGTCTAAAACATTGTTTTTGTGAGGCACCCTATGTGGTCAGTGGTCACCATGTGTAGAAGCTAACGTGAGACAAAAACAGTATTTCAGGATCGGCGTCCAGATTTTACTCATTTTGGAGATCGTTACTGACAGTTGTTGGATGGAATCTTGGACCCAAATCTTCTTCAGAAACTACCCGCGTGTGAGATATGGAAAAGTTTTTCTTTTCAATGGTAGTGTTTGGTGACAATTTGTACGAACTATCCTCTTATACCTAACCTAATTACTAACATCTTACCTCTAACCTCTTACATTCTTCCCTGGCCCTTGCGGGACAAAATTATGCGACTGCGGCCCACTGCCCGAGATGAGTTTGAGACCCCTGATCTATGCAGATGACATTACAATCTGGTCCCCAGGAGGTTCGCTTGCGGACCTGGAACAGTATTTACAAGCGGCTCTAGACGTAACGGAAAAGTTCCTGGTTCAAACGGGACTCAAGTTATCACCGGCAAAATCTGAACTTTTACTATTCAGACAAGCTTGGCAAGGAGTTCGAAACCTTTGAACCTCTGGAGACTCTACCAGTTCAACTTAAGACCATGCAAGGCCAACCCATTCCAAGGGTGGGTTCTGTCAAAATTTTGGGACTCCTAATCAATGCTAAAACTTGTAACTCGGAAGCGATTAACAAGATCGGAGCGCAGGCAAACAACTTACTCAAACTCATTTCTAGGGTGACTAGCAAAAGAGGAGGACTCCAAGAAGATATTCTGCTTAGGGTGTTTGCGCCGTTTTCATCAGCCATGTTAATTACTCAGCCCCCTACCTCAAGTTGAGTAAGGTGGAAAAAATAAGCTGGATACACTCATTAGAACCGGTCTTAAGAGGCTGCTTGGCCTACCACAATCCACCTGCACGGAGAGGCTTTTACAGCTAGGATTACATAACACAGTTGAACAACTAATTGAGGCTCACATTGCTGCACAAGTCTGTAGATTATCGTCAACCAGGGCGGGAAATAAAATTCTTGACGAGGCAGGCATATCACCCGTAGCTTCGATGCAAAATGTGCACCCTCTTTCTAGAGAAGCAAAGGAAAGCATAACAGTGGAGCCGATTTCGAGACACATCCACCCTATCTATAACAAGGGTCGGAGAGTCGCTCGTGCAAAGGCTATTCTCAAGAGACTCGGCCCACACAACGGCTGACGTTTTGTTTGTCGATGCAGCCCAATACGAGGGAAAAGAAAGATTCGCAATAGCAGTTGTTGACGCGCGAGGAACGCTAATCAATGCAGCATCAGTGGAAACAAAACATGTACATGTGGCGGAGGAGACCGCCATAGCCCTGACCCTTCATACGGCTAAACAGCCCGTCACCGTCTACTCGGATTCGCACACGGCGGTCAGAAACTACTCAAATGCTTTAATATCAGGCCAAGCCGCTAGCACCGTTCACAAATCTATGCAAGGAGGAACAAATGAAAAGCTCAGCGGTCATCACATCTCGTGGTTCCCTGCTCACGTAGAGTGTATATCAGGATGCAATCAGTTACTCTCAGACTTTTGCAGACACGCACATATCTTACTCCTAGAGCTTTCAGTTGGTCCAATCCCGATTTTCCACAGTCGTGCTCTAAATGCTGGCACGAAACCTGCTCCTTCGACCATATGTTCTGGCTGTGCCCATTTAACGTGGGGTCCACACGACATGATGCGGTCACCTGGGATGAGCGACTGCGCAGTCCGGATCTCACGCATCAACTCCAGGCCGTCCAGAGGGCTCGTGTCGTCGCCGAGAGTCATGATCTCCCGGTTGCGACATGGCTGGAGCCACCGACTTGATTGAAGAGGTCACTTGGCCTCTTTTGTCTTGTCCCTCAGGACTCGAATAAAGTTCTTCGTATGTATGTAAGATCCACCGCGGTCTCGGGCAGTTTAACGTACATCCTGTAGTGAAGCCTGACAAGATACGGAACGTCATGAAAGGTACTGACGATGATGCCTTCACCATGCTACTCGCCAAAAACCCTGTCACAGTGGCCGAGGTCATAACGCTGTGCCAGAGCTACGAGGAGCTCAGCCGGCAGCGTTCGATGGAACACACCCGACAACCGGCCCTTCTGCTTTGAATGCGGTTACGCCGGTCACGTGGCTCGTTATTACTTTCGCCTGCAGCCGCCTCCTGTCCCGTCACCTGCCGCTGGCCAGCTGAGCCGTCCCTTTCACGACTCAGCCCCATCCATGCCACCGAGGTCTCACCCAGCTCCATCTCCTCATAGGTCCACGTCGCCACGACGTCGTTCCCAGTCACCCATGCGGCCAAGTTCGGCCGCTCAAGAGCAGGAAAACTAGTCGTCGCAGTCCACGAGGCAAGGGCTGCGACGCTATCGAACTGTGAAAACCCTCAGAGAAGCTAATCGAATGTCATTGACGTGTTTGTGGACGGTGTTCGCGCATCTGCCCTTATCGATACTAGAGCTGCCGTATCCGTTATGGACTCAAAACTTAGCCGCAGAGTATTCAGCCTACAGCAGTGTGTGCTGCTCGCGTCATTCATCATTCAGGACGTCTGTATGTCGTCGAGTTCATCCTCATTACTGCATGTTCTCACAACGTCATCCTCGGATGGGATTTAATCTCCCGCCACGAAGCCGTCATTCATATACGATACGACAGTGCCTCCAAGCTCTTCAACAAATACTGACATAGCTATGCTCGAGAGCGTGCAGCGCAAGGCGGTAAGATTCATCTTTATCCGCTATAAGCGAACGGATTCCCCTTCCGAGCTTCTGCACCGAGCAGAATTGCGTACGCTCCGCGATAGAGCAAAAATACATCGGTTAAAGTTTTTTACCAATTGTTGAATGACTACTTTAAAACTAATGCCTCCGCCTTCACTTTTATAAAAGAAAAAGGGAAAGTGTGCTAGGAAGACGACCTGATCTTCAAAGAATATTTATGTCATAACAATACCTTCCGTTTTTCATTTTTCCCTCACGTAATAAGAGAATGCAGTGGGCTTGATTCAGCTACTGTAGCACAGCCAACACTTCAAAAATTTTTAGAAAGTGTTGAAAATATCATGTCGGGGCTCCAGAGTTCTATGTGCTAACCTACTTGCGTACGGGTTAAAGCATCTACACTCCAATGTTTCATTTTATCCTCTTCATCTTTTGGTTTTGTAGGCAATGTATTGCTATGCTTGTATGTTGTATACATACGCTTGCTCGTGATGATGTCATTACTCTTGTGTGCGTTTTATTCTCATGTACTCTTCTTGTATTGCCACTGCATTACCTGGCTTGTATAATATTTGTATCTTTTCCACTCCTGTAATAACCCTCAAAGAGGGTTGACAGTATGCTGTAAATAAAATAAATAAAAATACCCCTATACCAGGGGCCTCGGTACGCGGGTATGCGCCACAGGTGTTTCACAGTTTATATCTACCGAAGAACAGCGAGTACAGACATAGTTAATTTAAATGCGAGAGAATTAAGAAAAACCGACAACTGCAGCGGTAACCCAACGAATGCAAAGCAGATATATTATGGTCCCAGCAGGAATCGAAGCCAAGCATTCTGCATCGAAATCAAGTATTCTAGTATTGTACGATTGAGCCACGCCAGGTCTCGGAACCCTTTTGGAAAAGGACGCTATGCACACGCAATGTTGCTTAAACGTCAACTGTGGTTGAAGTGCTGCCCATCTTATTTATAAGCATAAATACGTAATCCAATGATACAGGTGTCACGTCGCGTTAGCGTCAATTGTAGTTAAGCGCCATCCACTGAAGTTCGTCTACGTAGCACTATCCAGGGCTACCATCCTCGCAAGCACAAGCGCTACATTTGAGCTTACCGCTTGTGGTCTTTGTAATAACCATGTTGCTCTGGGCATCGTAACACAACTGTAAACAACTGGTTATACAAAATATATGCGACTATCCAACATACATTCCTACTGAAACGTTCCGAATGTACGGACACCGTAGATACGGAATTATTGGACTACGGAAAGCCGTATTATGCGGAAATCATGCGGAAATCCGCATTTGATGGAAAGCCGTATTATGCGGAAATAATGCGGATATCCGCATTTTATGGAAAGCCATATTGTGCGGCAATAAAATCGACGTCCGAAACTGGGGAAAGCAACATAACGTGGAGATTGAATGGACATCCACGTCTTGTGTAAAACCAGTACTGCGTACATATTGTCAAAATATCTATTTCTTAAAGTTGCAGGATAAGGAAATGAAAGATTGGTATTTTTCTAAAACAGTCTTGATGCGCGAATAAAATAAGCTTTTAAAGAAAAGAAAATGTGAAGAAGCTACTGAAATAACATGCTAGACATCATAAGCTGTGGGTTAATTGCAACAAAATAATGCAATGTTTTATGTTATACACAGAAAAGTTTAATAAAATTAGTAATTCGAAAGCAGCCAGCCCTGCTGCAATGAGTAAAATTTGTTTTATATGCTCCTACGGCCTAGTCGTCTCAATAGCCATACCTCAGTGTTGACGGTACTCAAATGACGTGACCCTGCACAGAGTTTTCATGAGTTGTACGACACCCACACAATGGATGCACGAAACATAGTGAAACAACAGCAATTTAGAAACAAAATCTTTATAACAATTAAGTAATAATCACGGCGTTGTGACGGTGTGGTGTTGTGTCCGTCTCTTCAACCACCTTGAGAAGATCGACGAAATGCTGGTTGAGGCTCCAGCATCGCTGTGCAACCGGGACGTCACTGCCATGCGCATTGATGTGTTCGTCACAGGCACCTGAATACACAAATGTTGAACAAAAAGAATGTCAGACACATATTTCAGCAGCCTAGACCACATGATAATTACACGCAGTCTAAGAACAGAAAAGTGCTCAAATGAGCTTTGCTGCATGCGTAATGGCATACTTATCGCATGGAAAATAACTAGGTGGTTTTCACTATTTTGAATGGTATTAAATCACATTACATAACATCGTGAAATAAATATTTCCTCTACACTAACTAAAATTTTAAGATTTGCCCGTAAAAGCCCTCAATGTATATTTTATAGTGTGTACATGTACATTTACTGCCTTTAACTTTAGAGTTTGTGTGCAGTAATGGCATCTTGAGCAACTTTGTAAAGTGAAATGCTACAACTTTCGAAGGCGAAAAATCAGCATGAAAGCAGCAGGATCGTGTAGCTGTCATTAGGAATCTGTGCCAGCCAGACTACTACAGCCCACACAAACAGAAATAGGGGAGCAAGGTATGGGAGCAGAGTCACTGAAAATGAATTGCCAACAGGAGAGTTGGGTGGATGTGCTATATGTAAAAGTATTAAAGCCATAAGAAATACAGTGTACTCGTCACATTTGAAATACCGATATTTAAAATAACTGCACTAATAATAATGTAAAAGGCGCAGTAGAAATGAACGACTCTTTACAAAGTGACACGTCATGACCACACCATTTTATAGCAAAATTGACGCAGATTTCGGAGTATCATTATACAGGATAAAATGTTTAAGATAACAACCAAGTTGAAAATCACAGTTTTTCAACGTCTACAATGATTATAACCAAAGAGTCAGGCTCAACATTGGTAGCATTTGTTTTTAAGGCCTATGTTCACTAGACTTTGCATGAACTTGACCACAAAAAGCGCAGCACATGGGCAAATGATGACAAAAGTTACAAGAAAAAAAAAGAAGTAGCCCTCTTCGTTATCTTCAATGCCTTTGTATCTGCCTCTATAAAATTCCACGCGCGTTTCTTGTTTCAATTTTGCTGCATTCAGTTCACAAGCACAAAAGACTGTCAGGAATGCTTGGAGCAGACACGCCCCAGTGTTCGAGAAGCTTCGCGATAGCAATAGATCGTTTCGTTAAGATTGCGCGCAGGATGCGAACAGTCAAGCTTATTGTAGAGCTTGCCCGACCACCAGTGATTAGGCTGGAATGTTCTATGCGTGATGTATAAAAGACAGCGTGTCCCAATGATGATGATATTAACGACGGTCGACTCTCTGTTCGCCGCAATCATTGCGCAGTGTGTATTGCTTGTAATTTGACTTTCCTTTCTCCGGCAACAAGTTCGGGCAAATAGAGTTTCATCTTTGACACGGCGACTGCTTCCTTTGTGAACGTCACGACCCCTTGACAAAAAGCAGCTTTTTATCTAGGTAGTTTGTGTGAAACCATTCAGCTGAAAATGCACTGTGCCTGAAAAAGCCTGTTGGTCGAATCTCAAACAAAAAATTGAAGAAGCTTGCACTAAACTAAGGCCATGCAAGCCTTGAAACAGTGAAACTTGACGATTCTGAAGACTACTGTGGTTGCTTCTGTGCTGTTTCCTGGCCTTAGCTTGGCCATGAGGGTTTAATTCAGTCGCTGGTAACAATGACAAATAATTTTCAAATTGCCCAAAATCCAAAGTGCATCGATGCATCTGTAGTCTTTGCCGCTGCTATTTTTTATCCATTCAAAGCTCAAACTATCACCTTTCTGTTACTGCCATCCTTACATAAAATGGCCGCATAGGAAAGGAAGAAAAAAAGGTCAGGTCTGACAACGTTCGCAATGTACGTAGACGTTTTATCGGCTTTTGCGATGGCAATTTGTGCATTGACATTCAGCAGCAAGCGATCCAATTAATGAAGTGCTCTCCTACTTTGAAAGCTTTGCTAATTCTGCCGTTTTCATGTTGGATAAATCCGTTACCATAAACAGCCGCAAATCGACATTCATTTTGAGAAGTTCAAAACCAGAGCCATGCAGCAAACCGACATTCATTTTGAGAAGTTCAAAACCAGAGCCACGTACCAGTATAATAGGAGCCTAACGCAACGTTTATTTGATCATGTGCGATGATAGGAAGCACCTATCGCAAGACTGATGAGCCCATGATCACACTGAACTGGAAAAAGTTCAATACATTATTCAATCCTGCAGCCACATAGGCACCTTCGTTATAGAAAAGCCATGTGTCATCGATTCATGCACTACACAGGGTAACCGAAAGGTTGAGTAGGTGAGAGCACCGACAATGTATCTGTGCTTGTTCGCGCACCTCTCCATGCAGCCACATTGTTCTTTGTTTCGTGGCACAGCAGAACCCAGTAGTTAGGTTCCTCACTTCCCGCCTATTATGCCATTTTTCGTCGTCCCAGCAAAGCTCCCACAGGATTCAATGTATTGCAGAACCATTGCTATATGATACGCCGCGAAGTGCACTACAAGCCGGTCGAGCGACCACAGAAGTGAGCGGTAATGTTGACCTTTCACGCCACTTGGCCTGGATTGAATGTTTAGCCGCATTAGCGGTGCAAATGACACGCATAAGAAATTTTCGGTTGCCGTGAACAAAACATAGCCTTTGAGGTCGTAATGAAAAGATGGCTGACGTTTGTGTCCGCTGTTGCATTGGCGTGGACTCGTCATCGTTATTTCTCAGTTGATGGTTGCAGTTGCTTTCGGATTCTTTGAGCAGGTAGTGTGGCGTGTGGTTAGTTCTTTGATGCCTACTACAACTGTTGGTGGCAAAAGAATCGCATATGTTGATTACATTTCTGCGGATGATGTCACTTTTAGCTATGTAGTTTTATACGTCAACAAGCTCATGGCTGAGTACGCGCCAATGCATGTACCAGTGGCGAAGCTTAGGAACTTGATGAAGCAGGGGTAATTTTTTTTCAACAATTGCTTTCAGGGGTACTTCCACATTCGTGAAATACTCGATTGGCCGGATGCCGCTAAATTTATTCAAAGGAAATGACACTGCAGGTGCTCGAAAAAAGCTACGTGTTGCGTGGGCGTAAGCACAAGACAATTGTGCACGTTGTTTTTAAGCGTATGCATTGAAGAAAATTCTGCGTCAATAAATATTTTTTTCACTTTTCCAGCTTTTTGATTCTTGCATTTCCTGGCTCTCATGTTTATTTCTCACGGTCCCTTCAAAAACATATCAGTGGTGTTCTACTGTACAGCTCATCTAATGTTACTTTAAGAGAAACTACATTGGGACAACGCCCTGGTCGAGTACAATGAGAGATTGCAATGTGGAAACTGTATTAGTGGGAAAAAACGCTCAAAGTTGTGCAAAGCAACGGACATCGCGCAATCTAGCTGCCATTCGCAGGACGGGAAGTTCAGTGTTCGCGTTACAAGGGCAGAACAAAAAAAATTTCGTTAATAGAAATAGTACGGCAGTCGTAATGTAAGCATAATATGCGCAAAATCTGGTTAATCCTAACGAGCATAAGAAGAAAAACTACAACACTGAATATTGTAGCCTCAGATTGAAGACCATAAAATGCAGTGAGGTCATTCTGTAAAACAAGAGACATTTGAAATGGCTGCGATGAAAAAATTGTTTACTTCTATATTTTTTGGCCAGTCACTGCCATAAAATTGACGTGGGCTTACTTCGACCAATACGTGCAAAATTTTCAGTGATCTATGTTGTATATCACATTAAGGAATTGTTTCCAACAAAAATCATTGCTCGGTCGCTTCCTGGCCTGTATTACCACAAAACGGCACTTGAAATGCCCTGACATTGTGTAGCTATCTTGTGCCATGTACACGAACCAGACTGCCAATGCAGTGGACAACACTGTCACAGAATATTGCGAGAAACATGACGAATGGAAAACGACGCTCCGTGGTAATTGTTTGCTGCACATGCTTAAAATGGTTATATTCACCCAACCGAGGTGGTAATGCTAAGTGAACTGAGTTTCGAAAAACAGTGCATTTCTGAAACTCAGTTATTTCCTAAAAAGACCTTGTATTTTATACTAACTTATTGATTCTGGCACAGCACGATATAAGAGCTGCATTGAGAGAATGCAATCATCGGCATCACACATATAAATTCCAGTCCCAACCAAGCAGATGAAAGAAAAGGAGGGTACGACTGGAGGGGCTGCCTATGAATTCAGGGAAATCGAACACAGAAGCGAAGTTGGGTACTCAAATACATTTAACTCAAATGGTTGTTTATTCACAGAACATCTCCCACTCGTAGAACATGCCTTACCATTGTTATTTCGCAAACATGACAGAAGAAAAAAAAGCATGTTATTGTATTTTCTTGTTACAAGATATGTCCTTTGCACAGTAGTGACAACGCTCTGAAAGCACAATTGTTTCAAAATTTGTAATTTTGTTCTGATAAATATCATGCCACATGTTTTTCGAGAATATCACTCTACAGTCTAGTCAGAACAATCCAAATAATTTTTACCAAGATTGAGATGTTTTTAACATACAGTGGCATTATAGGCTTTTTTTATGTTTTGAGCAACGAAACTCTGAAAATTATTAGACTAATACAAAAGCTGAAACTTATTATTCACATGAAGGCCTATTCGTGGTGTAAATACGAACAACCTAAGATGTTCACAGATGCAGCAATGGCATGCCCAAATCTACTGAGTTTCCAAAACCCAGCGTTTGTCGAGAATTTTATCAAAAAGAGATAAATTGCTCAGAATTCGAGAATTTTAGAAAACTTCTATTTGGGCAACGAAGAAAGACATTTTAATATTTAGAATGTGTGGCTGTTACCATGATCACGAATTTACGAGCGCAGACACTTCGAAAACACGCATAGGCGTCACTTGGGGATGTTTGTCAATGTATTGTTTGTTCAAAATTTCTTTATTTGAAAACAAATTGTGATTTCACGCTATTTGGCCATACCGGCACGATATGCAAAACTATCAGAAAAATCGAAGACATCAAGAATATGACGTTTTTTGTATCTTTTAGGGAATTGACTGTACTTATTTACTGACCTTGTACTCCTCACTCAGTACAGCTGTTGAAGTTTGCAACGTTGATATCATCCCGAAGCTGACACCGTTATGTACTGTACGTGTGTGTTTCCATAAAGCTACCAAACGCGCTCTCCGAAAATCTTTCCGAAGTCACTGAAGAAGCCGATACGTTTCGTGTGTGAGTGTAGTAAACAGAACTGCCAAAACAGAGAAGCTCTCAAAGCAAAGCATGGTCCCCTACCAGAAACGAAGTGGCAAGGACAGACGTGATGCCTGTTGGGGTTGTCTATTCGCAAGCCAAACCCACCCCCCACCACTGCTCCAATATCTCCTTCGTCTTGTCGCGCTCATTGAGGCACACATTCGGCATCTTGTAGATGCAGCAATGACCTTTCTTCAATTGCAACTTTATGCCTTACTTTCGGTGCAACTGCTACAGCCCACGACCGCACAGCACCAGAGTTACGTTATATGCTCCCTACGGGACAAGGTGATCATGCAGTACCTCTACCACAGTGTGCCATCGCGCCAACACCATTTAAGCGAGAGATGCTGCATCGTACATTTTCTCCATCGCCGGTTCGACTAGCTTAACAACAAGTGGCCAACACCGTCGTTCATGCAAGCTCCCTATAAGCACCTTGACAGTTTTCTTAAACATTACTCAATCCATGGTTAATGCTAAAGCCCGTTTTTTATAAGGACAGTCTATTTTGATATTTAGAATTGCGAGTAATATGGGAAAGAACACGAATTCATGTTTAATCAATGATTACTTGTAATGTACCGATATGAATTTGACTAACTGAATAGCAAAAGATACCTTTTCGCTTGAGCACTTAGTATTATGAACACTATTGCACTTGCGAACTGCATTTTGTCCAAACAGTGGCAAACTGGGCTAGTTTCTATGGATGTGCAGTAATGAGCAGTGCAAAGTAAGAACGAGAGACATCAGCAAGAACAATGCGGGATGAGCACAGACTGTCAACTGAACAATTTAGTGCGCAAAACTTTGCCTAAATAATATACCCCGGTCACACTGGATGTGTTAATGTCATTTGGTTCAAATGTCATTCGGTGCAACGAATGCCATTCGATCCTTGGTGGTGCTACACTGGAAAAGCAATGTCATTCATTCATGATATCAATGTCAATAATTTAAAAAAAATGGCCGGAAAAGTTGAGGAAAGGTAAATGTAAAGTGGTAGAAAAGTGAATTTATTTCTTTTAAAAGACATGCGGCAAGTCGCAATACGAAGTTCAGTAAAGATTTAGCAGTTACGCTTCACCACCTTGACCATTTTAGGCTCACGAATTCAAATACGCACACGAAGTTCACAACGATCCATTCTTTTATCCGAAACAGAACGAAAACGCAACAATAAACAAATCCACAAGTGCGTTCGAAGCCGGAAGCACGAAGACTAGGCAAATTTGCGTAGTACCCATCATTCCCGTGGTGGCTGAACGATGGCAGCGCCAGAGTCCCCTCTAGTTAATTTTAGGAAACTCTATGGCTGATGCCATCGCTGCAGATACACGCATACACGTGCACACAGGCGTCTGCTTGTTTGCATCATGGCCGACAGCCCGGCCGGGCGGCGCCACTGAGTTGGAGAGTAAAAGCCTTTTTTCGGCAGTCTTCCGTACTCCTGTCCTCGTTAAAACGAGAGATGCCTTAAAAAATCACAGCATATCCACGGAGTGAATGATGATGAGTGGGCGAAGCGCCGGAGGTTCATTGGTAAACCGTGAATACTCCGTAAATTTCGCCCAGTTGATCATCATGTATATCACGCTTCACGGTTCATCACGCTTTCCAAGCCCCCCCACTCCGCCGCCTTGTCTTCGTCGCTGATTGCGCGCTGACTGCCGAGAGAAAGAGGAAGCGCGCCAAGAGCGAACGCATTTTATAGCTTTGGCCCTCTATCGGTCTCCCGCATAAGGGGCTGGAGTGGTCTCCGATTCAAGAGAATACATTCGGTTCGACTGCGAAGGTGAATGTGTTTCTCGAACTCATTCGACTGCTTAAGACATTCGATTCTAATGACACCATATATATATATATATATATATATATATATATATATATATATATCTGTTTAGCAGTCGCATAACATTAGCCACACATCTGTGCAAATGAGGGCCCAGTTAGAAAAATACAAGATACGAAATCAACAAATCTTTTTTTAACTGGACCCTCACTTCCATGAGGTGTGGGTTTAGGCAAAGTTTTCCGCAATAAATTTTTCTGATGACTGTCTGCACTCGTCCCGCATATATCTTACTGATGTCTCTCATTCTTAATTGTGCGGCGCATTACTATGCATTTAGTCACTATGACCTTTAAAAGCTAATTGCAGGGTTCCTTCTCGTATTGCTGGCAACTGCGCTGTAGCGTAGATCGGGCAAGAAAAGCACTACAGAAAAGACTGTCACAATAAACAAACAAAGGTGTTCTAGTCCAAACAAGTGTCGGACAGAAGGGCGACGCGTAGCTGCGCACTGGTCCCTTCATTACTCATCTTCCTTCTCTTCTTGTCTTGTTTGCGGAGAAAGACTCACGCACCTGATGAGCTAATCAGATGAGAAATTTTAATACATTATATATGAATGATTGCATCAGCAGCCACAGAAAGGCCACGTGCAGGCACATACACATATTTCGTGAACACCTCTCCCTACACTAGGCCTCAACATAATAACGTTTGACTAGCTCAAGCCACTGTTCAAGGACAAAATAACACTCCACCGTGGATGTACGCTCATAATACCTACTTAGGTGGTTGGCTAGGTGAATCGAGACAAGGTACGAATTATATCGCCCACGAACATGCGCAAAATACTGCCCTGCAACAAATGGCGCTGCAGACTGTTTTATTAACAACGAAGCAAGCCCCTTTTGCGTACTGCTCACTACAGTGCACAGCAGAAAAAATCGTTCATCACACGCATGCATGTTCCCGCACTTGTTGCGCACTCGCTCCAGTAAGGGCGTGCCGAAGCGCCATGGCTCCGCTCTATTTCAGCGCAGTCAAAGCGAATCGGTAACGGCACAATGTCCGTCACTCGTGAAGGTGCGTAAGGCTGCCTTTTCACGACGCCTCCTCCGAGTGCGGTAACAGACTTGCGCTGAGTGGCATACTTTACATTGTAAAGTGTCCCACTTACCATTAGTTTTTTTCGCAGTTCCATGTAGTAAGTGAGTTACCACGGGCGCCAGCCGTCACCTCGGAGTCTTTCGATCATCAGCACATTGCGGTGATTCCTTGAATGACTCGCGCTTGATCGGAAATCCAAGAACCGCGGGAGTAGCACGCAATTTTTGCTCATCGCACGAACGAGGAACGACGCTTCCTTGCGTAAATTTAATCCTTTAACCTTCAATCTTCTTGAAGACGTAGCGAGAACACACGAGAGACGCACGGAAACAAAGGCAAACAACATCTGGTTTTGGCTGTGGATGGATTTGGCTTGAATTTTTGTTTGCGGAAAAACGAAAAAAAATACCCTGTCGCCGTATTAAATTGAGAAAGAATGCATTCAACTTGGCAAAATAGTTTCAAGTTTATTTAAACTTTGTTTAAACTGCTCTGCAAACTTTGTTGACTATGCAGCTGGTGTATGCCTAAAATATATCATGGTAGACGTGAACGCACTCGGTGACGTGCTTCATCATTGCATAATGTGACAAAAATATTAGTACTTAATATTACAGGCTGCATACACTTACATGTCTCAAAATGTGCCTGATTTCGAAGGCATGGTAAAAGCGTGTGTACAAGTTTTTGTTCCACTCAAAGTCTGGCCGTACACACTATGTGGGAACAAATAGCTTTTGCTCTTTTAACGCCGTTGCATTACTTGATGGTCAAAAGAAGTATCAGTAGCATATCCTTATTTTCTCAACCCACTCATCACTCTGAAACACTCAATCCCGTTCATCTTAGCTGCGTGTGACTCGGTCCCTTCTTAGCAAGTTGTTTTGCGTGCATGTGTTCGTGTACGTGTGTGTAGGTAGAACGAAGGGCACACCACGTGTCACAGATTTTCTGTTTTGTTACAAAAGGTACCTCATAATCAGAAGCGACTAACAGAATGCACCAGTGTCAGAGTTGGCTCTTTCTTGTAGCGCATGCAACTAAGATATGTTTTGAAGAATCAGTCATTCTGTCACTTGCCTGAGAAATGGCCACAGGAAGTGGTGCTAGATGCACTTTGTTAGCTTGGAATTGAGCAATTTTTAATTCCATTTTCATACATTACATGGGCTAGACATCACAGGCTTTAATGACATGAAGAACATGCAGCGAGCAAGGCTATAAAATGAAAATTGCTTAAGGATGAGGCGAAAACAGTGCGCTCTGGACGAGGACAGACAGAGGGAGCACAAGGTACAGGTGCTGTTCCCTCTGTCCAACCTGGTGAAGTGCGCACTGTTTTCGCCTCCTTATGATCAAGAAACTAGCTCGAGATGGGTTGTTCTAGGGCACAAGGATGTTCATCAGAAAGCTAGGTTCAGTTTAGGAATATTTGGCTCGAGGTCTGCGTGTGTCTTCCACCATATGGTGCCCTGTTTCACAGTTCATATAGACACTTAAGTAGGGCACCCGTTAGACATATTAACATGGCTCAAGGCATAAAGCAATTAAAGTTATTGACAATAAATTTTTATGGTAGCTTTTTTGTTTAGTGCAATGGAAAGCTTACTGTTCAGGGTGTCTAATCATGGAATGAATCAAGGGAACTTATAGGGCTCGTTTGTTTTTGTTTGACATGACCTTTATGAAAACATGGAATGGTAGGTAACACAGAAAGTGCCGTGAAACGTGTAAAGAATTTTTGCATCTCTGGCTGCTATGAAGTTGTGTCACGCAACACAGGGTGCAAACAGTGGGAGGTGAGCATGACAGCTATGCATGTTTGTGCACTGCAGTTTGCTGCGCATGCATGTATTTTGCACGCATGGGCAGCAGCTCGATATGTTCCATAGTTTGCTACGACAGCAGCCCTGCTTTTCAGTGTCAACTCCTGCTCGTAAGCAGTACAGAATGCAGTGGGGATGGGTGATAGTATAGTTATATACTGTAATTCTCAGCAGTAGTTATGGTGCACATAAAAGCACCAGACTATATAAAATACACGTAAGGACTCCTTAGTGCAGCATCGTGTCTCTTCTACTAGGCGGCGTGACAGACTGCAATTTAGGACCTTTAAACACACGGATGCACTGCAGTTCACGGTCTTTTTATTTCCACTAGATTTAATCACACATTCTGGCCACTTGTCGGTCCCTTTATTGAGCAAATCAATATCAAGATTGTGAGCTGAGCAAGTTCGTTGGTGCTGATGATGAATTTTGTGCATTGCTCATGAGTAGGATGACAGACAGCGTCTCGTGTGCTTCAGTGGACGTTGTCTTGTGAGCTTTTTCGATCTGTTGTCCTCCTTGTGAACGCTGCACGAAACTGATCAGGAAATCTTTCCCTATGTTTCAGTATAGTTGCACCATCAGTGTCAGCATAAGCCATTCTATTAAAGAAGCTGCCCAGAGCATCCAGCTAATGTTGTCTCCCTGTGCAACTGGAGTTGTGGTAATGCTGGATGACCTTTTTTTTACATAGAGTACATAATAAACTTGCATCTTCAAAGTCATGTGCAGCTTCAGATAGATTCTAAATAAAGTTTGCAAATGCAATGGCTTAAGTTTAAGAAGGGATGCCTCAATGTTCCACGAGAAAATGTGTGTTTTCTTCTGATGTGCAACTTGGGATATCGTAATTTACAATTCTAAAGACATCATCTACGAGTCTGCCCAGGTCGATCTTAAACAGAAAACCAGAAGCGGCAATAGGCTCCAGAAACGACCGAGGACCCCCAAGCTCCCTGTGACACACAGGAAGGGTGCTGTGAGGCATCGAAAACCAGCGCCAAGAGTGCATTACCAGTGCACTATGCTGCCGTTTCATCACGGAGGAAGGAGGTGACCACGCGCAGAGGAACTTCATGCTCTGCAGTGTGAGTGCCTCCATGGTTTTTTTTTTGTCATGCCACATGTGAAGAAATATTGCGTCAGCTTCAGCCGGGGTGGCTAGAGGAATAGGAGTGACAAGTGTGGACATTTCTTTAGCCAACTAGTGTCAACTTTTGCGCTGGTCCTGTTAGTGGCCCCAAGTGTTGCTGCTTTTCAGAAGTTGCAAAATCGCTGTGGCTACCGCCGCAGATTACTTAGCTTCGTCATCTCGGTAAGTGTACAGATGCATCAGGGAATATTAACCGTGTTAGGTTTTTTCTAGAACTGAGTGCTGCCAAAATTTTGCATTATGCTTGCGTTGTGTTCCAGACGTCAGAGTCTTAAGAAGCTCGCCATAGATTAAATGCTGCAGTTTCACTTACGCGAGGCCCTACATGTGGGCTTAGGCTTGTTATCATAAGCACCTCGGTTAGCTGAATATGACCGTTTTAAACAGGTACGGCAAAAAATTAGGCTGCACGTCATTTTACAGTCGTCATGTTTCTCGCAGTATTCTGCGAGAGTGTTGTGCACTGCATTGGCAATCTGGTTCGTGTGCATGGCCCAAGATAGTTACCCAATTTCAGGGCATTTCAAGTGCCATATTGTGGTATAACAGGCCAGGAAGCGACAGAGCAGTGATTTTTGATGGACACAGTTCCTTAATTTTATATACACAGTAGATCACTGAAACTTTTGCACGTATTGGTCGATTTAAGCTCACGTCAGTTTTATGGCAGAGGCTGGCATAAAATATACAGAAGTAAACAATTTTTTTTATCATTGCCATTTCAAATGTCTCTTGTTGTATAGAATGTCCTCGCTGCATTTTATGTTCTTGAATCTGAGATGACAATATTCGGTGTTGTAGTTTTTCTTCTTATGCTGGTTAAGGTTAACAGGATTTTGCGCATATTATGCTCACATCACGACTGCAGTACTAATTCTATTAACCAAATTTTTCTTTGTTCTTCCCTTGTAACGCACAGTCTTAAATTCCTGCCCTGCGATGGCAGCTAGGTCGCGAGATGTCCGTTGCTTTGCTTTACTTTGACCTTTTTTTTCACAAGTCCAGTTTGCAAGTTGCAGTCTCTCATTGTACTCGAGCAGGGCGTTGTTCCATATAGTTTCGCTTAAAGCAACATTAGTTGAGCTGTACAGCAGAACACCACAGATATGTTTTTGAAGGGACCGTGAGAAATAAACATGAGAGCCAGGAATTGCAAGAGCTAAAAAGGTGGAAAAGCGAAAAATATTTAGTAACGCAGAATTTTCTTCAATGCAGACGTTTAAAAACAACGTGCAAAATTGTCTTGTGCTCAGGCCCAAGCAACCCGAAAACTTTTTCGAGTAGCTGCAGTGTCGTAATCTTTGAATAGATTTAGTGGCATCCTGGCCAATCAAATGCCTCACGAAAGTGGAAGTACCCCGAAAGCAATCGTTGAAGAAAATTACCCCTGCTTCATCAACTCCTAAGCTTCGTCACTGTTACACGCATTGGCGAGCACTAAGCCAGGATCTCTTTGGCAAATAAAACTGCACAGCCAAAAGTGACATCACCCGGAGAAATATAATCAATGTATGCGGTTTTTTTCCCGCCAACAGTTGTAGGCATCAAAGAACTAAGCACACGCCACACTACCAGATCAAGGAATCCGTCAGCAACCGCGACCATGAACGGAAGAATAACGATGACGCGACAGCGGAAACTAACGTCAGCCTCGAAAGCCTTGCTTTTGTAAGCACAACAAACATGTTTAAAACTAATTGTAATCACTAACGCCATCTCTTCATTACGAACTCAAAGGCTCTGCTTTTGTTCACGGCAACCTAAAATTTGTTACGCGTGTCATTTGCACCGCTCATGCGGCTAAACAGTCAAGCCAGGCCAAGTGGCGTGAAAAGTCAGCATTACCGCTCACTTCTGTGGTCGCTTCATTGGCTTGTAATGCACTTCGTGTCGTATCATATAGGAATGTTTCTACAATACATTGATTCCTGTGGGAGCTTTGCTGGGACCGGCGGAAAATGGCGCAATGGGCGGGAAGTGAGGAACTTAACTGATGGGTTCTGCTGTACCTCGAAACAAAAAACAATGTGGCTGCATGGAGAGATGCGCAAACTAGGATATAGTCAGTGCTCTCACCTGCTCAACCTTTGCGATGCCCCGTGTAGTGCATGAATCGATGACACATGGCTTTTCTATAGCAAACGTGCCTATGTGGCATGGTCGTCGGCAGGATTTTCTCGTGGGGGGGAGCAAACCAGTGTTGGATCACGGCTGGGGGTGGGGGAGAGCACTGGTCTAGCTTGGGTGAGGGGCAAGTGCTGCTACGGCTTGAGGGGGGGGGGGGTCAAGTGCCCCTTTCGCACCCCCCTTCCGACGCCCATGCTACGTGGTGCAGGATTGTACAACGTATTGAATTTTTTTCAGTTCAGTGTGATCATGGGTTCATCAGTCTTGCGATAGCTGCTTGCTATCATCACACATGATGAAATAAACGTTGCATTGGGCTCCTAGTATACTGGTACATGGCTCTGATCTTGAACTTCTCAAAATGAATGTCGGTTTGCTGGTGTTAATGGTAATGAATTTATCTAATATGAAAACGGCAGATTAGCAAAGCTTTCAAAGTAGGAGAGAACTTAGCAAAGCTTTCAAAGTAGGAGAGCACTTCATAATTGGGTTGCTTGCTGCTACAGCGTCAATGCACCAATTGCTGTCGCAAAAGCCGATAAAACGTCTACGTACATTGTGAACGTTGTCAGACTGACTATTTTTTCCTTTGCTATGCAGCCATTTTATGTAAGGATGGCAGTAATAAAAATGTGATAGTTTGAGCTTTCGAACGATAAAAAGATGGCAGCGGGAAAGACGACAGATGCCTCGATGCACTTTGGTTTTTGGGCAATTTTGAAATCATTTCATTGTTAGCAGCGACTGAATTAAGCCCTCATCACAAAGCTAAGGCCTGGAAACAACCCAAAAGCAACCAAAGTAGTCTTCATAATCGTGCAGTTTCAGTGTTTCAAGGCTTGGGTGGCCTAGTTTAGTGCAAGCTTCACCAATTTTTTGTTTGAGATTCAACCAACAGCTTTTTTTCAGGCACAGTGCATTTTCAGCTAAATGGTTTGACACAAACTATCTAGATAAAAAACAGCATATTGTCAATGGGTCGTGACGTTGACGAAGGAAGCAGTCGCCGTGTATAAGAGAAACTCTTTATTTGGCCAAACTTGTGGCCTGGGAAAGGAAAGTGAAATTACAAGCAATGCACACTTGGCACTTATAGCGGTAAACAGAGAGTCGGCCATCGATAATCGGATCATCGTTGCGACACGCCGTCTTTTATATATCACTTTTATACACCAGCCTTATCACTGGTGGTCGCGAAATGTCTAGAATAAGCTTGACTGTTCGCATCCTGCGTTCAATCCTAACGAAACGATCTAGTACTATCGCGCAGCTTCTCGAACATTGGGGCGCTGTCTGCGCCGAGCATTGCTGACAGTCTTTTGTGCGTGTAAGCTGAATGCAGCAAAATTGAAACAAGAAACGTGCCTGGCGATATATAGAGGCTAATACAAAGGGAATGAAGATGAAGAAGATGGCTGCTTCCTTTTTTTTTCTTGTAATTTTTTTATCCTTTGCTTATGTGCTGTGCTTTTTGTGGTCAAGTTCATGCAAAGTCTAGTGAACATAGGCCTCAAAACAAATTTTAGCAATGTTGAGCCTGACTCTGGTTATAATCATGGTAGCCATTGTAAAAATTGAGATTTGCAACTTGGTTGTTCTCTTGAAGATTTTATCCTGCATAATGATACCCCGAAGTCTGAGTCAATTTTGCTATAAAAAAGAGCTGCGGTCATGATGTGTCACTTTGTAAAGAGTCGTTCATTTCTACTGCACCTTTCACATTCCTAATAGTGCAGTTATTTTAAATATCAGTATTTAAAATGTGATGAGTACACTGTATGTGCTACGGCTTTAATACTTTTACAGATAGCAAATGCACCTAACTCTCCTGTTGGCAGTTTATTTCAGTGACTCTGCTACCACACCTTGCTCCCCTATTTCTGTTCGGGTGGCCTATTGCAGTCCGGCTAGCACAGATTTCTAATGGCAGCTGCACGATCCTGCCTGCTTTCATGCTGAATTTTTGCCTTCGCAATTTGCAGCATTTCACATTACAAAGTTTTTCAAGATGTCATTACGGCACACAAACTGCACGAGCGGAGATACTCCTTTTTGGAGATTTCAATTTTCCTCAAATAGATTGGAGTGGTAGCGTCCCGTCAGCTGTGGGCTGTGAGCCCGCAAGAGATTTCGTAGACTTCTGTCTCAATTGCAATCTAACCCAACTTGTATCCCAACCAAAGCGCGTTACAGAAAGCAATTCCAATATCTTAGATTGAATACTAACTAATCATCCAGAGAGCCTATCATTAATAATATATCTACGCGCCATGAGTGACCACAAAGCAATCCACGCGACTTTTTCGTTTCGGCCTGTCAAACGTGATTTAGTCACTAAAACGATCCGTCTTTATGACAAGGGCAATTTTAGCGCAATTGAATGAAGTGGCGCCTTTCCTTCCTGAATTCGAAAGAACAAGTTATACACGCTCTGTTGATGAAAACTTGATGTTAAATATTTAAAGACAAGCTAGCCGCTCTTGTCGAGAAGTTTATTCCAAAAACCACGTTCACCACAAACCGAAATAAGCCGTGGTTTTCCCATACAGTTCAGAAATTAAAAAAAAAAAACAAGAAGAAACGTTTCTTTCGATCAGCTAACATTCTAAGCTCTCGCCTGCATGGAACAGATATTATGCCGCCTGAAGAGATTACCTTAGGTCTACTCGAAACGCCAAGCACTCTTTTTTCATGATGCGTTGCCTAAAATGCTTGTAAACAGCCCCCGCGAATTCTGGCTAGTGATAAACCCTCAGGAGGTGCGTACCATAAGTGTTCTAAATGCGCATGGCGATGCAGTCAACAACACTGAATGCGCGAACATTTTCAACGAGGCGTTTTTCTCTGTTTTCACCAACGAAAGTTCATTTGAGTTTTGTTCACTTGATAGAACTACCGAGCCTATGTCACCAATTATTTTTTTTCTACCAACGGGATCACTTCAATCATAGAGAATATTAAGCTTTCATCTTCTGCAGGCGTGGATGATATTAACTAAAAACTCTTAATAAATATTAAACATCTGTGTGCCGCGTACCTAACATTGTTATTTTCGCAGTCATTATCATCAAGCATTCTGCCACCAGACTGGAAAGGGGGATGGTCATTCCAGTCTTCAAATCAGGTAACAGAGACTCGCCACTAAATTACCGTCCCATATCTTTAACTAGTGTCCCCTGTAAAATCATGGAACATGTCATATACTCCCATATCATCAACTTCTTGGATTCAATACACTTTTTTCATCCTTGCCAACATGGATTTCGGAAAGGTTATTCTTGCGAAACCAGCTGGCCATTTTCATTCATGACCTACATTCTAACCTTGACTAATATACAGACTGATGCCATTTTCCTGGATTTCGCTAAAGCATTCGATACTGTCCCTCACAAACGCCTAATTCTAAAATCATCTCTGTTAAATCTAGACCCTAACGTACTTGCATGGATCACATCTTTTCTGACTAACCGCTCCCAGTTCGTTTTTGTTAACAGTCATTGTTCTAACCGACTGCCTGTAACCTCAGGTGTCCCGCAAGGGTCTGTCTTAGGACCTCTTCTTTTCTTAATTCATATTAACGATCTACCAATGCATGTATCCTGTAACTTTCGCATGTTTGCAGATGACTGTGTAATTTACCATTCAGTAACCAACACTATGACCAAACATTAATTTAGCATGACATTAACAACATACAAACATGGTGTGAACGTTGGCTAATGAACCTAAATCCTAATAAATGTAAGCTTGTTTCTTTTTCGCCGCCGTAACCCTTTTATGTTCACCTATTCAATCGCTAATGTCCTATTACAGTCAGTTCAGTCATTCAAATACCTTGGTGTGTCACCTTGTCTCATGACCTTTCTTGGCGTCATCACACCACTAATATCATTTCAGCTGCAAATAAATCACTAGGATTTCTCAGACGACGCTTACGTCATACTCCACCACATGTAAAAATACTTGCATATAAATTATTTGTCAGATCGAAGCTCGAATATGCATCTCCCATCTGGAGTCCCACCAAACTTATATCATAAATGAACTCGAATCACTTCAAAAATCGGGCTACCAGGTTCATTCACTCTGCATAATCGTATGATATCAGCATCTCATCTTTAAAGGTGGAATCGGGTTATAAACACTTTCTTCTCGCCGATGATTGCCGCCCTTTCTCATGTTGTAAATAGTTCACTGAATCATCCACCGTACATCACGCCCTCTCCACACATATCTATGCGCTGGTCATCCGCTTCAAGTCGCACTACCACGTACCCGGACAACTACTTTCGAAGCCTCCTTTTTTGATACGAGCAGCAAAATACTGGAATGGCCTTGCTCAAGCCATTTCTGCCATCGTTAACCATCCTATGTTTTCTGAAGCCATTAAAAACATCCCTGTATAGTTTTTACTAAACACCACTCCTTATGTAATACCCCTAAAGGGGGGACTTTAAGGAAATAAAGTGAAGTGAAGTGAAAAGTGTAAAGCAGTAAATGTACATGCACACACTATGAAATGTACATTGAGGGCTCTTACTGGTAATTCTTAAAATTTTATTTAGTATACAGGAAGCGTTTAATTCACGATGTTATGTAATGAGATTTCACTGGATTTATTATACCATTCATGTAAAAAAAACACCTAGTTAGTTTCCATGCGATAAGCATGCCGTTACGTTTCCTTGCGTACAGCAGAGCTCATTTGTGCACTTTTCTCTTCTAAGACTGCGTGTTATTATTATGTGAACTAAGCTGCTTACATGTGTGCCTGACATCATATTTGTTTGTCATTTATATATTCATGTGCCTGTGAAGAACACGTCAAGGCGCATGGCAGTGACGTCCCGGATTCTCAGCGGTGCCGGAGCCTCAACCAGCATTTGGCCGATCTTCTCAAGGTATTGAAGAGATCAACACAACACCATACCTTCACAAAAAAAGCCGGGATCACTACTTAATTATATTGATTTTGTTTCTAAATTGCTGTTGTTGCACTATGTTTTGTACCACCATTTTCTGGGTGACGTACAACTCATGAAATGACTGTGCAGGGTCACCTCATTTGAGTACCATCAAAACTGAGTTATGGCTATCGACACAGCTAGAGCGTACAAGCATATAAAACAAATTTTTGTCATTGCAGCAGGGCTAGCTGGTTTCGATGTGCATATAAATGCTTTCCTTATGCATTTACTAATTTTATTAAGTTCTGTGTATTACATAACACACGGCGTTATTTTGTTGCAATGTGACCACGGCTTATTTTTATGATGTCTAGCATGTTAATTCTGTAGCTTCTTAACATATTCTTTTCTTTAAAGGCTTATTTTATTCACGCATCACGACTGTTCCAGAAAGATACCAATCTTTCATTTCCTTATCCTGCAACTTTAACAAATATTGTGACAATTTCTACGCAGTACTGCTTTTACACAAGACTTGGATGTCCATTCAATTTCCACGTTACGTTGCTTTCACCAGAGTTGGACGTCGATTTCATTTCCGCATATTTAATACGGCTTTTCTTAAGATGCGGATAGCCGCATGATTTCCGCATTTTACGGCTTTTCGCATGATTTCCGCATCATACGGCTTTCCACGAAATGCGGCTTTCCGCATGATTTCCGCATAATTCGGCGTCCCGCATTACAATAATTCCGTATCTAGGGTTTTCATACATACGGAACGTTTCAGTAGGGTTCTTTCGTATGATGTCCTGTTCCAATTACAGAGACGGTACGAAGAATAATCACATGAGCGCAATCAAATTCACTTGTGGCTTTGACAAACAGAATTCCACTTTTAGAAACGTGGGATCCAGCACACACCCACTGTTTACGAAATTCTCACCGCAAGCTCCCATCTTCGCTTTCCTGCCTTTATTTTGGATGCGCATATCTGTGTGACTAACAGCATGTGTCGGGAAAATAATCTGTATTTGTCGGTACAAATGAGTGGTACAAGGGCGGTCTTCAGGAGCACTACAGGTCACTACAGGAGCACTATTGATTTACGTACCGTTGCTCTATTCCCACAAACCGGGGACAAGAAGGCGTTACGCCGAATTCTAGGTCGGTGTACCTACTACAGGCGCAATGCCAAAAACTTTATCCTGCATTTCTGAGCCACCTACAAACCTAAGGAAACTGGTGTGGAGATCAGATGGGAAACGCCCCAAGGATAAGCATTGCAGGAAGTCAAACGACCCCTTCAGTCACCACCGATACTTACCAACTTAGGCGAAAACGCACGGACAGAAATCCATACATAGGCACGTAGTGCTGTCTTCCGTGCTGTGTTACTCCAAAGCAAGGATGGACTTACAAGGGTCCTAAGCTTGGCTAGCTGGTCGCTCTCAAAGACCGAAGCAAATAATTCGACGACGTGAACGGAGTACGTGGCCATCGTTTGGGCAACTTCAACGTTTCGCCCGTACTCGTACAGCAGGCCCTTTCAGGCCGTGAACCTTCTGTTAGCTACATCAGGCCTTGCGTTGGCTAGCGAATCTGAAGGGCCCTTCAGATAGCCTGTCAAGGTGGACCCTGAGAGTTCAGGGTGATACGTCTCCGAGGTTTACAAGCTGTAAGCATTCTGATGGCGATTCTGATCTCACTATTACCCACTGGTCCACGAAAAATGAAGGCAATAGTTAAGCAACGTACGGATCCTGCGCATCTTCACGAGATCTATCCGGACGTCTTCCCGAACGACCTGTGCTCGGCATGTGGCGAGACAGCCACATTAGAGCATATCCTCAGCACGTGCCATGTCATGGTCTCAAGCTTCACCTTCGAGGAGTGGAAGACGCTTCTACGCAGCCCCACTCCCAGTGATCAGCTCACGGTTGTCCAGCGGGCCCGCGAGGTGGCCCGCAGGTTCGGCTTGCGGGTCCCTACGGGGGGACTGAGCAGGGTGCGCGACCCAGTCGCGTTCTGCAAGACCCAATAAAGTTATTTTCCTTCCTTCCATCTTATGTGCCACAGAAGTCTGTGCGCCCTAAAGGAAAGCTATGAGACCACTGTCACATGACACATGACACTGTCACAGACCACTGTCACAAGCTAGTCACTATACTACCATCTCACTGCTAAACAAAGAATGTTTAATAAACAGCAGTGATACAACATATCGAAGAGACTTACCCTACATAGAATTGCGTTAGCCTGATGATAGAAAGGTCACCAGCTTTACTGTTTCGTCGGTGTCCGCGAAGCAGAGCTGGTTCAATTTTAAAAAAAAGTTCTTGCAGGGCCAAGCCAACACTCATCTCGTGGTACTTTAAGCATTGTGACCAAAAGCCCTGAATGACGACCCGACTGCTGGACACCTTATTTTTTCATGTATACAGTAAATGTAAACAGTAAAATACAGTAAACGTAAACCTTATATATTGTGTTCCTCTCATTTTTCAGTGTTAAGTAACGTAACTAAAATGTCCACAATGAAAATACGTGCGCAAGTTGGAAATGCTTCAGCTGAAGAATTCAAAGAAGACAGTAAATAAGCAAGAAATTTTAAGAATAAACTAACCGGTATTAATTGTGTCGGACATCTGCTACAATATACATCAGCCTGCTCAAACGTGTGTAAAGCTGTGAAATATGAAGCATTCTGGAGGCAGGCTTTCAGATAGTTCAGAAAAAAATTAGGTGCATCTTCCCAAAGGGAACCCTCATGGGATGATAAGCAGCAGCGTTGCGCACGGGTGGCGTCACGGGTTGAACGGCGCTAACGCGGCAGGTGTTGGGGGCGAACGGACGACGCGGCAGCTGCGGGCGCTGCGGCGAGCGCGCGGCAGGCGAGGGAGAGAGTGATGTCAGCGCGCACTGCGAGGGGACCGTGACGTCAACGCGCAGCTGCGGCGTGACCTACTTGGCACCGCTCCACGTAGGTCACGCTGCTCCAGCATGCTACCCGCTTGGCACCGCTCCAGCATGCTACCCATTTCATACTGCCACGACCCTGAAAAAACAAAAAAATTCCCCATCTCCCGCTAAAGGGAACCATGTGTGGATGCGAAGCAGCGGGGAAGATAATTAGCTTGAGCGGGAGGAGCGTCGCCGCTCTCATTTCACGGCAGTGGTCCGGGCGCTCATAGCGGCGCTGCACACGAGAGAGAGTGAGGCGCGCGCGCTCCGTCATTTTCATACCGCAGAACTACCGTGGCGCCCCCCAGCGGAGTATGCAGCTGTCACACCACCTGTCGTGCGCGCCGCTCCGTAGAGGATTCCTAGATGAAAGGACGGGGGAGGGACCTGTAGAAGAGGAGAGGGGGGAGGGGACGTGCATGCCCTGTGGGGGGTGTGGGACGCGGGAGCCGCTCCGTGGAGTAGAGGATTCTTAGAGGAGAGAGGACGCGCATGCGCTGTGTGGATGTGGGCGCCTCTCCTTAGAGTAGATGAATCCTAGAGTAGAGGAAGGGGGGTGAGCGTAGGAGAGCATAGGGGAGGGGACGCGCATGCGCTGTGGGGGGGGGGTGGGACGCGGGGGGCTGCTCCGTAGAGTAGAGGATTCCTAGAGGAGAGAAAGGGGGGTGAGCGTGGAAGAGAGAGGGGGAGGGGACGTGCATGCGCTGTGGTGGGAAGCGGACGGACTAAGCCCCCCTCCAAACACATGCAAGCAAGATTAAGGAATGGGGTCAACCTGGGCGACAGACACCACCTGCCTAGCCATTGCTAAGCAGCCTCTCTGTGCTCTCGGCCATGACTCAAGGAATGGGGTCAACCTGGGCGACAAACACCACCTGCCTAGCCATTGCTAAGCAGCCTCTCTGTGCTCTCGGCCATGACTCTGATGACTGTGTTAGGATTGACGGCCTTCATATTACTACAGTGTACTGGTTCGCATAATGGGTGCTTCCCTACTTCATGAAAGTGGCCGGACGCGGGACGGCGGACGCGGGACGCGGCACGGACACGGGAGCCCCGAGCATAAGATGCTTCGCATCTAAAAACCACCCCATCTCCCCCCTCAAAGGGAACCATGTGTGGATGCGAAGCAGCGGGGAGATAATTAGCTTGAGCGGGAGGAAGGTCGCCCCTCTCATTTCACGGCAGCGGTTCGGGCGCTCATCGCGGCGCTGCACAGGAGAGAGAATGAGGCGCGCGCGCTCCGTCATTTTCATACCGCGGAACTGCCGTGCCGCCCCCAGCGGAGTATGCAGCTGTCACACAACCTGTCGTGCGCGCCGCTCCGTAGAGGATTCCTAGAGGAGAGGACGGGGGGGGACCGTAGGAGAGGAGAGGGGACATGCATGCGCTGTGGGACGCGGGGGCCACTCCGTAGAGTAGAGTATTCCTAGAGTAGAGAAAGAGGGTGAGCGTAGGAGAGAGAGGGGACGCGCATGCGCTGTGGTGCTGTGGGACGCGGGAAGGAGGGACGGACTAAGCCCACTCCAAACACATGCAAGTAAGATCAAGGAATGGAGTCAACCTGGGCGACAGACACCACCTGCCTAGCCATTGGTAAGCAGGCTCTCTGTGCTCTCGGCCATGACTCTCATGACTGTAGAAGTCGTTGACGGCCTTCATATTACTACAGTGTCCTGGTTCGCATAATGGGTGCTTCCCTACTTCATGAAAGTGGCCGGACGCGGGACGGGGGACGCGGGACGCGGGAGGGCACGGACAGAGCCCCGAGCATAAGATGCTTCGCATCTAAAAGCCACTTGATGTGTTCACCGAAGAAGACGACGACGAGGTTTCAGAAAAATATACGAGTAGTACCGACCAGAAGATCTGGTGTCTCTTTGTCCGTGGCTTCAAGGACTGCCTCCGGGGTACGGCCCACAACAACTGCCGAGAATGCCGACCACAACCGCAAGTCAGACACTGGAGACGTACGGTATCAGGCAGCTGGCTACGTCACTGATTTTCAACACGCCGCGCTTGCCGCGACCCTTTCAGGGTGGACCCATCTGAGGACGTGGATGACTGGTGGATGACTACGATCGTGTAGCCGACGTGAATTACTGGGACGAACGGAAGAAACTAGGGTATGTGTATTTTGCCTTGGAGGACTCTGCCCGAATATGGTTTGTTAACCATGAGCCGTCTATTACCACCTGGCACGAATTTCAGCAGCAGTCGGGGGGGGGACTTACAGCAGTCCCGAAAAGAAAGAGCGAGCTGAGCTAGCCCTTTAGGATATGTTTTAGAAGCCGAATGAAAGCGTGGCCATCTTCGTCGAGGACATGTCGCGACTCTTCAAGCGTGCTGACCCAAACATAATGGAAGCGAAAGAAACTTCCCATCTCCGGCTAAACGAAACCATGTGTGGATGCGAAGCAGCGGGGAGAGTTAGCTTGAGCGGGATAAACATCGCCGCTCTCATTTCACGGCAGCGGCCCGGGCGCTCATCGCGGCGTTACACAGGAGAGAGAATGAGGCGCACGCGCTCCGTCATTTTCCTACCGCGGAACTACCATGGCGCCTCCAGCAGAGTATGCAGCTGTCGCACCACCTGTCGTGCGCGCCGCTCTGTGGAGGATTTCTAGAGGAGAGAACGGAGGGGGGGGGGGCGTAGGAGAGGAAAGAGAGGCAACGTGCATGCGCTTTGGGGATGTGGGACGCGGGAGCCGCTCCGTAGAATAGAGGATTCCTAGAGTACAGAAAAGGGGTGAGCATAGGAGAGGAGAGATAGTTGGGAGCGGGCGCGCATGCGCTGCGGGGAGTGCGGGACGCTCCGTAGAGTAGATGATTCCTAGAGGAGAGAAAGGGGTTGAGCGTAGGAGAGGATAGAGAGGGGGGAGGGGACGCGCATGCGCTGTGGGTTTGTAGGGCGCTGGACGTGGGTGCCACTCCGTAGAGTAGATGATTCCTAGAGGAGAGAAAGGGGGGTGACCATAGGACATGAGATAGAGAGAGGGAGACGGGACGCACATGCGCTGTGGTGGTCTGGGATGCGGGAAGGAGGGACGGCCTAAGCCCCCCCTTCCAAACACATGCAAGCAAGATCAAGGCATGGAGTCAACCTGGGTGACAGACACCACCTGCCTAGGCATTGCTAAGCAGCCCCTCTGTGCTTTCGGCCATGACTCTTGTGCAGATCCAGCTTTCACGGACATCGGCGTTTAGTTCGCGTGTCTTCCACCACGTGCCGCATGACTTTTATCTTTTGAATCTCGCGCGGAGTCAAGAGTTGTGTCAAGGCAAGAAAGAAAAGGAAAAAACAAAAGATAAAAGTTCAGAACACACAGCTTCACGACTTGGCGTGGCCTGCCGCGTACGTTGCTAACGGCGACAAAGATAAGACCGGCGAGCTGCAACGTTAAAATGGCTAGTCATTCCCCGATCCTATGGCAACGACTCGTTTTACGCATCAGAAAAAGAAAACGGTGCCCGACTGCACCGGGAATTCGGAAGGGCAGCCAAACGTATTCATTTACTCCCTTCGCATTTTTTTTTACAGCAAGTATGTTATGCCCGCCGTTTGTCCGGTTCGCGATGTAGAGAGGAAACCATGATCTTGCCGGCGCGGCCACGTCAAGCAAAATTAAGAAGAGCTGTGCCCAGTTAAACCAGTGTAACCATAGACAAGCCTTATTAAGCCATGCTGAGCACTGTAAAAGCTAATTAACTACGCATAACTAAGCTAATGATATCACACCTCAAAAAAGCCCTAATTTAGCCGAGGTGTGATTCTCGTGTGCCTAGTAATACCGAATTATGTTAAGATGCGCCAAGCTTAGCCTAATACTTATTAAGACTGAACATAACTAGTGGTAGCTCGACTAATTAGCTAATTAAGCTTACCTTGACATGGGGTGCAAGCTAATCGAGACCAAGCCTCGAATTTGCAAGTTAGGCCAATTTACCTAATTAAGGGAAAGTAAGGTACTTGGTGCTGTGATTGCCAAGCGATTCCCAATGAAACCCGATCGATACCTATGCGATACTCGTGAATCGCAAAGTGATCGCGTGAACACTTCGTGCATTGACGTGTGAATGAACGTGTGCCTAGTCAAGCCAGGACCAAGCGAGTGCCGACCAGCTCTGCTCTGCCCCAGCCTTACGCGACTCAGCGCAAGCTGCGCAAATTTTTTACCATGCTGAAAGGCTCGGCCGATGGCAGATCTTGAAGCAGTTGGCGCACATTTCATGACTTGACAGTCGAATGATAGCATTTCGCAATGTTTAGTTCTAGGTTACTTAGCTTGTAGCGTCTGCTTACTTTTCGTCCCCGTGTTTTCCGAGCTTTTTTCTCCTGCTTAGGCTTCTCTGGATGCACAGAAAGCGGTTATACTTCTTATAATAATTGTTGGGGTTTGGCGTCCAAAGAACGCTATATGAATGTGAGAGATGCCATAGTGGAGGGCCCCCGATAGTTAGACCACGTGGGGTTCTTCAACGTGCACCTAAATCTGAGCACATGGGCTTCTTGCATATTGCGTCCATCGAAATGCAGCCTAAGCGAACTAACATGGTGCTACCAAACGTGATGTTCAAACTAGAAAGTACGGCCGCGGCGGCGCATTTTCGATGGAGGCGAAAATGCTTGAGGCCCGTGTGCTTAGATTTAGGTGCACATTAAAGAACCCCCAGTGGTCGAAATTTCGAGAACCCTCCACTGCGGCGTCTCTCATCATGCGGTCGTTTTGGGACGTTAGACCACAAGAATTATTATGACTATTAAAGTACAGAGTAATCGTTCTAGAAGGTCTTGGCTCGCGGTACACACAAATCGGCGCATAGCACACATGATGACGCACGTGTGCTAGCGCTACAGATTTTCCGGTCACCGGCTCCAAAAACACTACCTAAATATCATCATTCGAACGCCGTCTGGTATAATTTTTTAATGAACGAAAATTAATAAGAATAATAATAGTAATATCTGGGGTTTTACGTGACAAGACCACGATATGATAATGAGGCCCGCGGTATAGGAGAACTCCGGGAATTTTGATCATCTGGCGTTCTTTAAGGTGCTTTGACATTGCGCAGTACATGCGGTCCTCAACCATTTCACCTCAATCGAAATGCGACCACCGCGGCCGGGATCGAACCTGCGCCTTTCAGGTCAGCAGCCGACCTCCATAGACGCTATGCCGTCGCGGCGGCATATCTGCAGTGTCTCCACAGCCACCATTGTCCCCCATGAAAAAAAAAAGCATGGAATGAAATTCTAATAAAGAGTCTAAGGCATGGAGCTACCATCTCTCCAATGCTGTTCACCGCGTGTTAACAGGAGGTTTTCAGTGCGTTGGATTGCGGACAGCATGCGATAGCAGTTAAAGGAGAGTAGCTTAGTAACATGCGATACGCTTGTGATATTGCCATGTTTAGTAACTCGAGAAAACAAATCATAATTACTGAATTAGACAGGGAAAGCAGAGCGGTGGGTCAGAAGATTAATATGCAGAAATATAAAGCAATGTTCAGCAGTCTCCGAAGAGAAGAGTGGTTTGCGATGCCTATCAAAACACTGGAAGTGGTAAAGGAATACGTCTGTTTAGGGAAGGTAGTGACCGCAGATACGAACCATGAGAATGAAGTAACCAAAAGTATAAGAATGTTGTAGTGTGCATTTGACATGTATTCTGAGATAATGATTGGCCGTTTACCACTGGCTCTCAAGAGAAAAGCGAATGGTAGTTTACCACTATGTCTCAAGGGAATGCAGCGAGAAGACAAGATAACTAGTGGCAATTGAAAGTAACAGCCTGAAATCTAACAGAAGGGCAAGCGCGCCAACGGGAGGCATAAAGTTAAATGGGCAGATGAGATTCAGAAGCTGCCGGCGCTAAACGTGGGCGCAGCCTGCACAGGACCGGGTTGATTGGAAAAACATGGGAGTGGCATATACCGTACAATTAGCGTAGTCATGATGATGATCACACACTTGTGAATCTTGTATGCGAAAGTATCATTTCACGATTCGTACACGGTCGCAAATATATATATATATATATATATATATATATATATATATATATATATATATATATATATATATATATATATATATATATATATTGGAATCCTGACACACTTTTTGTCGCTGTAATATATATATATATATATATATATATATATATATTTTTTTTTTTTTTTACAGCGACAAAAAGTGTGTCAAGAGGCCAACCAGGTTTCGCCTTAGCGTTTTGAGTGAGTGTAACACGTGCTTAGGTTTTATTTATTTATTTATTTATTGATCTCAAATGCGCTCAAGCGCTTGGGCATTCTAGAGGGGAGCACGGTACATGTGTACAACAATAAGAAGAATACCGATGTTTCACCGAACACTTTCAAAAAAATTTTAAAGGTTGGCTGTTAGGTATTGTACAATTCTAGCTCGTCAGCTGGTCTACGAGAAGAGGCTGAAATTAATACACAAAAAATTGAAAGGCTTAGTCCACTAACTAACGAAAATTTACTAATTCTGATCTTTACTAATTGAATTATCGCCCACATTTCAATTCGCAATGTTTAGCCGTGGAGTTCTCAAGGCAACCTGGAACGAATTCCTATGATGCCACTAGTTTCGAGATATTACCTAATTCCTGAACATTACAGAGAAAGGCGCTGCCATTCGAATTATATTCTTAACAAAACATCCTTTCATGTATTGAAGCCCAACGTTAAGTCTAACACGATGTATTTCTTCGACACTGATCTCCACGCTCCTTAGCCTAAGTGCGCATATCGTATGCCAGCCACCGTGCGTCGCAACATCGCACAAGAGACACGGCTCAACACGGCGTCATACAGATCTCGAACTACCGATGGGTCTCACCGGTCGATATTGTAAAAAAAAAAAGAAAATAAAAAGACGACTCAATTGCCTAGTTTTTGCGTAGACTATGGCTTGCTGAACAAGATTAGATGTAAGGACATCTATCCCTAGCCACTAATAGACGACGCCGCGACTGCTGCCATGGAGCATAGTTTTTCTCTCTCTCTCTCTCTCTCTCTCTATTCGTTGTACCTGCGCTCCGGCTGCTTGCAGCCCCGATGGCTGAACTTGACCACCACTAACCAGCCTTCGTTAGATCCGATAGCTTATATGAATTTATTGTGACGCGATTCGGGCTGTGCAACGCGCTTGAAACATTTGAACGCATGATCGGCATCCTTCGCGGCTTCAAGTGGCAGACGAATCTCTACTACCTGGATGGTACTCTGATCTTTTCAGACGGCTTTGCGACACATCTACAAAAGGTCGAAGCTGTCGTCACTAGTATCAGCTCTAATGGCATTGAGGTAAACTTAAAGATGTGTTGCTTTGGCGTACGAAAGCTGCTTATTTTGGGCCGTCTTCTTCCGAGATGGCGTCCTTCCGGATCCCACGACACTTCGTGCTGCTACTACGTTTCCTAAACTGGCAATGAAATACCTTCGCAGCTCTCTATGCCTTTGATTTTATTTTACACGCTTCATTCGCAGCTTCCTCACAATTATAGCGCATTTGACTGACCTCCGCAGCGGCTGCGACCTTTGAGCGAAGTCACATGTGGCGATGCATCCAGAAAACTCCGATGAATTCTCACTTCCCCTCCAATCTTGCGACATTTTGATTTGCTCGCCCCATATGAGAGAGAGAAGTTTATTATTACAGAAAAGCTGAGAGCACCCAAAATGAAATTCACAAGGACACTAGCGGCGTTGTGTTCGGCGCTGTGCTTGCCCAGCAGGGGCGTAGCCAGAAATTTTTTTCGGGGGGGGGGGGAGGGGGGGGGGGGTTCAACCATGCTTTATGTATGTTCGTGCGTGCATTTCTATGTGTGCGTGTATATATACGCAAGCAAAACTCAAAAATTTCGGGAGGGTTTCAACCCCCCCCCCCAACCCCCCCCCCCCCCTGGCTACCCCACTGTTGCCCAGCGTAAAGGCGGATTTCACGAGTGTTACGTTGTTGGGGTGTTTTCAACAACGTGCAGGTTCTTAATCAATGGGTGTCCGAGACGTCGCCACAGACACCCACGAAAGGACGAGGCCGTTTGAACACAGCATTTAATACACGCACGGAAAACAAGAACACATCACACTGAACCCAAACTCTACACTACTAAAACGAGAAATCACAGTCCTAAACGTGCAGTTCCTATGGCCATCGGAAAAGTGAGGCACGAGCGCTGGTCTCACCAAGGTCAATCATTGCTGAACGGTTTTGGAGAGGAGCTCGCAGACCACTGGTCGAAGAGGTCTTCCATGGCTGCTGGTTGAAGACGAGGCACCGACGTCGAAGCCGCGTCCTGGCCGGACACCTTTGCCAGAGCTCGGGTCCGAAACCCGACAGCTCAACGTGTCCACGGGCACAGGACGTTTCGAAGCAGGACCCTGTCACCGACGCGCCGTCATTGCCTGGCAGTTCGTGGCAGGTTGCTCCGGGCTCGGCTGGACACCAAGGCTCGGGTCCGGAACCCGACCGCCGAGGAACGTGGCCCGTCTTCTTCGCAGCTTCTCCCGTCTCTCTCTCTTGCCGCCACGCTTTGCGCTCTCGTCCTCGCGCAGCCCGTGGCCTACTCCAATTCGTCGTAGCTTTGATTCTTCTATTTTATTTTTTCAGCGCTCGTGAAACTTTCTTTTCTTCTTCTCGATCTTGCATGGCGCGCACTTCAAACACTCGCGCACGTCATTCACTACATAAGCCCCCCTTTCATCAAGTTTTTTTTTTCAAAAAAAAAAAACTGTTGCGACGTGCGCGTTGTATATTACACCACATCGCACATGTCCGCCACACAGTTCTCTATGCAGTCCTAACTAATACACTTTCACTACAATGGTCTATTCAACGTAACTGTCCCCTTTACACCAACAGTTCAAAGAATAATTAAACAACTAAACGAAATACTCAACTTAACACTTCACATATCAATACACAACAAGCTGAATATTTACAAGAAATATAACTCCGCAGCCTACAGTCAAAATCCATAACAGCCACCGGTTATTGAACTGGACGCTCAAGTTATAGCGTCCCAAATCATACGAATGACATAGGCCTGCGATCTGCCACAAAGAGCCGGGAACGCTTGGCTGCGTTTTCGCGCAGCCTGTCTGTTAATCTCAGTCAATGCCTTCTCAATGGAACTCAGACGCCCTGCCGATTTGCCAGCCCAACAAGGATCGCGACACAATTGGACGCATTGCTTCCATGCGCCCCGAGTCAGGCGCGTTCGAATGAGTGCTTTAGGCACGTCGACGCCATGTATGTGCCGATCAACCGACTGGGGTTTCCACATTTCCAAGGAACTGCGTTCTCTTCCCCAGGACACAACACGTGACCCCTCAAATTTCTCATTGCTCAAAGAGCACTGCACTGGCGCTCCGCTATTGCCCTCAACAGCAGCAATCAATTCAGCGGTTCTTTCTTCGCCAGTTTCGACCTTTCCAGTTAAGTCACCAGGTGAGGCCATGTCCTGGTATAGTGACTTTTCTTGCGACGTTATTCTATCGCCTTGGACTTTTGCTTCGGCACTCTCTACCATCTCTTTTCCATAAGTTTTATTTTCACTGGCCGGAGAAGTTAGCCTCCCTGTCTTTACGTGTTTGTCATTTCCATGGTGTACGACCATGTCTGAATCAGATGTAGCCACATCTTTTCGCCGACCTGGAGAATCTGTGGTTACCACATTAGAGACCGTTCCACGGTAATCACCGTCATCAAACTGAAGAACGTTGAGTGTTCTTTCAACAGAACTACTCTCAGACACCCCTGTCTCTTTAAGGCCAGTGCACGGCCTCCCTGAGGTTGTAGAGCCTACCTCGTCGTTAAGGGAACTTCTTCGTTCTGTGCTCCCGAAGCCGTACTCTGCTTCGTTGAGCTTAATGTAACCATTCCTTAGTTCCTGGCTCTCCACCGCTCTGCCATGCTCTAGCTGAGCCCCTGGCTCTAAAGAAACTACATCGCGAGGTTCAGGGCCAAGCTCCCAGAGAGAGCGTAACTCGCGCCTGCAGACGCCTTTTTGAGAGGACACATCTACCTCCTCTTTCCCGGAGCTATCCACCGACATACAATGTCTCTCTGTACCCTGCTGCGTCTCCGAAGCCTGTGCGAGCTTCAGCTTTAGGAGAAGCGCTTGCTGCTCTGCCTCTTCACGTTCTAACTGCTCAATCAGAGCTTTACTTTCTTCTTCACGTTCTGCGGCCCTCTCCTCACGTGCTCGAGTTTCGCGTTCCTCATTCTGTAATTGTAATTCAAGTTGTTCCTTCTTCGCTTTTCTTTGTGCGGCCCTCTCCTCACGCTCTCGAGCTTCCCATTCCTCAAACCACGCTCTCAACTCCGCGCCTTCCAAACCCGTGCTCATTACCAACGCCGTTAAATCTGTCAAGCTCATATCCTAACTAGTCGTCAGCCTCACTCAAGTGATACAAATGGCCTCGTCCTGTCGCTGCGGACGCCAATGTTACGTTGTTGGGGTGTTTTCAACAACGTGCAGGTTCTTAATCAATGGGTGTCCGAGACGTCGCCACAGACACCCACGAAAGGACGAGGCCGTTTGAACACAGCATTTAATACACGCACGGAAAACAAGAACACATCACACTGAACCCAAACTCTACACTACTAAAACGAGAAATCACAGTCCTAAACGTGCAGTTCCTATGGCCATCGGAAAAGTGAGGCACGAGCGCTGGTCTCACCAAGGTCAATCGTTGCTGAACGGTTTTGGAGAGGAGCTCGCAGACCACTGGTCGAAGAGGTCTTCCATGGCTGCTGGTTGAAGACGAGGCACCGACGTCGAAGCCGCGTCCTGGCCGGACACCTTTGCCAGAGCTCGGGTCCGAAACCCGACAGCTCAACGTGTCCACGGGCACAGGACGTTTCGAAGCAGGACCCTGTCACCGACGCGCCGTCATTGCCTGGCAGTTCGTGGCAGGTTGCTCCGGACTCGGCTGGACACCAAGGCTCGGGTCCGGAACCCGACCGCCGAGGAACGTGGCCCGTCTTCTTCGCAGCTTCTCCCGTCTCTCTCTCTTGCCGCCACGCTTTGCGCTCTCGTCCTCGCGCAGCCCGTGGCCTACTCCAATTCGTCGTAGCTTTGATTCTTCTATTTTATTTTTTCAGCGCTCGTGAAACTTTCTTTTCTTCTTCTCGATCTTGCATGGCGCGCACTTCAAACACTCGCGCACGTCATTCACTACAACGAGTTAGTTGTTGCTTACAGGGTTGCCGTTGGTGGCTACTTTGCGCCAAATTGGCTACTTTTGGACCTCGTTGGCGACGAGAATTTCCAGTTGGCGCCATGGCTCTTTTTTAAACTTGTGGTTTTACTTTTTCAAAATGGTTTTATTTATTCATCAATAGTAAAAACTCTGTTGATAATACCGCTTCTGTTCCATTTAGCTAGAAATTCGGCGATAATATCAAATGACATGGCTGCTTTGGCTACTTTTGGCGTGAGTTCTGGCGCCTTTTGATGTCCACCCAACGGCAACCCTGGTTGCTTATGCCAGCCATGCACCTACCAAAGCACGCACGATCATACATAAATTACGGTTGAACCCCGTACTTTATCTACCCGTACTTTACGAACCCAGTAAAGCCTCGTACTAGATCTACGGCGTCAAGCCACTTGAGCTTTCTTCTATTCTAGTAATCAAAAATGTCGAGGCATGAGATTGCGCCATAGACCTAGGTGATCCCACGAGAGATCGAACATGCATGTCCGGTCGACATCTGAGAGCCGCGATGAGGTAGACCAAGCATTTCTTGAGGAAGATGAAGTGATTAATATGTTGAACAGGTACGTCCACCTTTTTTCTTATGTTTGTGGGCGAGGTTGCAGGCTGCAAGCTATGCACGCGTAGCCCTTTAGAGAGCGGATTCAGCCCAACACCGCACATGCTAGAGACAAATAAAATCTGAGAATACATTTTTGCTGAAGACAGGCTACCAGAGTGAAATTTCGCTGCAGCAAAATAATTAGTACTGTAAATTTACGCACAAAACAAGCTAATAACAACCATCACAGGCACTGAAGTGAGAACACAGCAAAGGTCACTTTGGCCCTTTATGTCTCTTTAACAAAGAAAATGAGGATATTTGAAGTTGAAACCATGCATTGAATGAAGTAAGCACTCTTCAGCAAATTGACACCGAGTTTTTTTTATTTAGTTTTTTGAAAATGGGCTTTTTTTTGAAAAACCTTGCTTTTTAACTATTTCTTTCTTTTTTTTACGCTGCTTGTAGGAAAGCGATCTCTCGCAGAAATATTTCAAATGCTTTTTTTTTTCTGTATGTGATACAATTTTGAAGTGTCTGTGTAAAAAGCAAACGGGCGAAGACGCATGAAACTTAGGAAACATTTTCGATTTGGGCGTGTTTGCGATTTTTTACATTTTTTTCCCCTTGGAGGACCGCATCAAAAAAGCATGGATGTAATTCACAGTGTTCCGTATTTAAATCCACATAAAAAATTTTCGACGCAACTTTTATAGTTCGCATTTAATTCGGCTGCGAAATCCAAAAATATTTCGGTGAGCAAAACCAAGACGCCCGCGCCACCACCTTCAAATATTTTTTTTCGCGCACTCGGAGCGTTTTTCGGAAATAAAATTTTCGGTTCTCTGCACTTTGAATGTGCCTGCACATCATCTAAAAATCCCAGACAAAAGAAAAATATCGACCGGACATGCATGTCCGATCTTTCGTGGAATCACACACCTGCTAAAGCCTTACTATCTCTGTGCCGTGGTATTCTGCCCGTAATTCGCCAGGATGGCTTTGTTTCGGAACGGAACCAAAAGGAGAGTTTTAGAACACCGTACGCAAAGCTTGCGGGCGTTGCGGTTGTAGCGTTAGCGTTCGTCACTTAACGGGAGCCCGCAAGAGGTTAGCGTACGACGCCTGCGCAACGCAAACGCATAGCTTTGCGTACGCTATTCTAAAACTCTCTAAAAGCGCCAATGCTTGCAGAAGCAGAGAACGCTGCTAATGTAGAAAGAAAATAAGACGATTCGGCAGCGCAAGCGTTGCGCTGGCTCTGCCATTGCTGGCCAGTCTCTAATAGTACAGTGCTTATTTCAAACGCTTCATTATACTATCAATAGCTTCCCTCATGCTTTCCTTGGATTGAATGTGTTGCCTTATTGAGGCTGCAGTGAACTAAAATAGGCCCCTGGTTCCCCTTCCTTTGTTGTTTAGATAATGGGTTGCGTAGTAAGAACTAATAAAACATGAGATGTTTACTTGCTCCATTTTCAGAAGCGAAACCGGCACTGCAGCAAGATTCTGGGTGGAAAGCTTTAGCGAAACAACAAGCAACTAAATCTTCAGCAATGACGCACTAGTAATAATAATTGCTGGATCTTTACGTGCCAAAACTACTATATGTTTACGAGGCGCGCCGGAGAGGAGGTCTGGACTGGAAAAACGATGTCCTACAGCACGCGCTTAGCGCTTAGCGGGCGTCTCCCATTCCCTGTCGCGGCAGAAGAGTGTGCCGGAAATTTCGACCACCTGGGGTTCTTTAACGTGAATTTACATCTACGTACAGCATCAAAATCCAAGTTCTAGTGGATTTTCACCTCGTTCGAAAATGCTAGAGCCGCGGCCACGATCAAACCGGTGCCCTTCGGGTCGGCAGCCGAGCACCGTAACCGCTGACAGCAATTATGTAAAAAAAAGAAAAAAAACACGAAAAATATTTTTGCGATTTGAACCCGTGCCGCATTCACCGCACTTGAGTCGCCAGAACAGGCGCTCAACCATCTAGGCCACAACGCACACCGGTCGCAGGGCGGTAAAATGGGTCTTATCAAGATACAATGGTCGAAGACGCGAGTCGAAGACGTGACTGTGCTGTAGAAAACTTCATTTTGGAACGTGTTTTTCTTCACACAGAAACATGATTGCGGCCTCAAATGAAAGCTTCGTCTCCGTACTACTTAGATCTCCGAGAAATTTGCAGGATTCCGTCTAGTTTTTTCAGACGGCCCGTTTTTGTCCCGAAAAACGAGGCGTGATTTCGGCCGCTTCCATAGGACCCCATTGTTTAAACTTTAGTCGTCGTGGGAACAGAATGTGAAGCCCCGATGTTAACGATGCTGCATTTGTTAAGTGCGGTACAGCTCCTAGAATGTGCCCCTTTAAGAAGTTTTGGAAATTGCGCCTCTACGAGTTTTTATCGTCGAAAAATAACCCTGTCCCATTGAAAACGTGAGAGCTTCCAGCAGTGGCCGCTAGGAGCGCTGATCATCCAATGTCCCCGAAAGCTGGATCTGACTATGGTAGTGGTTGATGGCCTTATTGTACTACAGTGTTCTGGTTCGCACAGTGGGTGCTTCCCTACTTCATGAAAGTGGCCGGACGCGGGACGCGGGAGGGAGGGACGGACATAGCCCCCAGAATAAGGTGATGCGCATTGAAAAGGTCCGCCTACTCATGCGTGGCGTGAAGGAGCAGTTGTTTGCTGGACTGCTGCGAAGCCCACCAGCTACAGTAGCTGAGTTCGTCAGTGAAGCGACAACTATTGAACGCGAACTTCAACAACGCTCCTCAATATACGATCGCCAAGTCAATCTGGGATGAGCATCGTCTGCCCCGTTGCCATGTGATACCGATGCCCTTCGAGAACTCGTTCAAAGCGTCGTTCGTGAGGAACTCGCTCGACTTCAGGGAGTGTGATTTCAGCCAACCGTTACATCCCTGGCGGATATTGTCTGCGAAGACGTTCGCCAGGCGGCGCAGCCGTTCGTGCTGACGCATCCCGCAACTCCCGTGCTGACTTACGCGCAAACACTGCGACAACCCGCACAGGCCATGGCTCCTCGTTACACGCCACCCTCGGAAGAACCGCCACGCCAGTTCCAGGGGCCCCCGGCATACACGGGTGCGTATGAGTCTCCGAGCCCCCCGAATGAATACGTTGAAGTCCAGCGTCTGGCGCACATCTGACAATCAGCCGCTCTGCTTTCACTGTGGTCAAGCGGGTCACTTGTATCGTGCCTGCTGCTACAGACGAATGGGACTCCAGGGATTCACCCCAATGCTCGTCGTCCACGTGAGGGAGAGCGACTGAGAGCAATACAGCAATATCTGACCGGCCAATATTCGTCGCCGTACGCTCAGCTTCCGCTTTTCGAACTGCTCCTTCCACACATAGGGACCAATCCCGATCGCCATCTCCTCGACGATCCGCGTCACCTGGCCGCTAACCTACGTTCTCCGCTTCCGTTGGCACCAGCCCACGAGCCCAACTCGGGGAAACTAAGAGCAGCGACCTCCGGGGAGGGCCGCTGGCCGTCGCACTCCGAAACATCCTCCGCTGCGACAATCTGACAACGACGACGACGATAACGACGACGACAACAACGAACTAAACCCCGAAGATAACGAGGGTACTGACGAGAACGACGACTACGACAACAACTGATTACCTTCAACGTGTTCCTTTAGGTACGGCGACACTGGATCAGCCGACATACTTGTTTGTGTTGACAACCACCCGGTCACTGCTCTCGTCGATACCGTCGGCGACTATTCGGCGACTATGCGTCGCCCGAGGTATCCTGCAACTTTCGACGCGTACCACACAGATTTTAGCGACCAATTTCAGTGGTGAATACCAGCACTTTGCCCCACGAACTGCAATCGCCACTTTCGAGCCAATCAGTCAGTCAGCTGCTTTACTCATCATTGGGCAAATTGGTGCGGATTCTAGCGTTGATGCACGGACCCCTGTACAAGTTGACGTCGATTCGAAACTATCGAGTGCACTACAAGCTAGTATTCGATACATATTAGACTCTTTTGCGGACTGTTTTGCCTCAACATCAAAGGTGAAGCAAACACCTATAACGAAACACAGGATCAATACAAACCCTGATGAAATGCCCGTACACCAACGCACCTATCACTCTTCTCGTAGGGAGCAAGACACCAGCCGAGAACAAGTCAAACAAATGCTTGCCGACGACATCATACAACCTTCCACCAGCCCATGGGCGTCGCCCGTCGTTTTCGTGAAAAAGAAAGATGGTACGATGCATTTTTCGCCTTGACTACCGCAAGCTTAACAACGAAACACAGGATCAATACAAACCCTGATGAAATGCCCGTACACCAACGCACCTATCACTCTTCTCGTAGGGAGCAAGACGCAATACGAGAACAAGTCAAACAAATGCTTGCCGACGACATCATACAACCTTCTACCAGCCCATGGGCGTCGCCCGTCGTTTTCGTGAAAAAGAAAGATGGTACAATGCATTTTTTGCGTTGACTACCGCAAGCTTCACAACGCTACCAAGAAGGACGTTTATCCCCTTCCCCGCATCGATGACTCTTTGGACCGCCTTCGACATGCCCGATACTTCTCGTCAATGGACCTTCGCAGCGGCTACTGGCAGATCGAGGTTGATGAACGAGACCGCGAAAAAACAGCATTTATTACGCCAGACGGACTCTACGAATGCAAGGTCCTTCCATTCGGATTGTGTTCAGCTCCTGCTATTTTTCAGGGCATGATGGACACGATTCTATCAGGTCTCAAGTGGCAGTCGTGCCGTGTCTATTTGGATGATATAGTCGTGTTTTCTACAACTTTTGACCAGCATCTCCAACGCCTACAAGCCGTTCTTGACGCAATACGTGCCGCTGATTTGTCTTTAAAGCCGGAAAAATGCCATTTCGGGTACGCTCAGCTCAAATTTTAGGCCATACCATCAGCTATGACGGAATTCGACCAGACGCCGACAAGACATTTGCCGTTGCGTCCTTTCCAATACCCACGAACAAACGCGAACTCCCACGCTTTTTGGGACTTTGCGCATATTACGGACGCTTTGTGGCTAACTTTTCAAAGATAGCCGAACCTCTACACCGGCTTACAACGGAAGAAGTCCCGTTCGTTTGGGTGCAGGAGCAACAATTTGCCTTCTCCGAACTACAGAAACGCTTGCAAACACCTCCGTTTCTGGGGCACCTTGACGAACACTGTGACACTGAGCTTCACACGGATGCCAGCAACGTGGGCCTTGGTGCCGTTCTCTTTCAGTGGCAATACGGAACTGAGCGCGTTATCGCCTACGCAAGCCGCACTTTGTCGTCGGCAGAAATAACTACTCAACTACGGAGAAGGAATGCTTGGCAGTAGTATGGGCAATCGCCAAGTTTCGACCATATGTGTACGGCCGACCATTTCGAGTTGTCAGAGATCACCACTCGTTGTGCTGGCTCACTAATCTCAAGGATCCATCTGTCTGTCTTGCACGCTGGAGCCTCCGTTTGCAAGAGTACGACATGGCGATCGTGTTCAAATCCGGGCGTAAGCACAGCGACGCCGACTGCTTGCCGCGTGCTCCAATTCAACCGTCGCCAGTCGACGTTGATGAAGAAGGCGCACTCCTTCCCGTCGTCATGGCGTCCGACGTGAGCAAACAACAGCGCGACGACTCGGAACTCTGGCCACCCATCGACTACCTAGAGGGTCTTATATCGGAGCCACCTCGGATATTCGCCCGTACATTATCATCGTTTTGCCTTCGCGATGGCGTCCTCTATAAATTGGTTTTTCACTCTACCGCAGCCGCCCACCTTCTTCTTGTGCCGTCCATGCTGCGAGACGACGTTTTACGTGCCTCTCATGACAAGCCATCGTCGGGCCATTTAGGCTTCACACGCACTCTATCGCGCATACGCCAAAGGTACTTATGGCCTTACCTTCGCCATGACGTGAAGCAATATGTTAGGACGTGCCGTTACTGTCAGAGACGGAAGACACCAGCCGTCCGTCCTTCCGGACTGCTACAGCCCGTTGTTACCCCACTGATTCATTTTCAACAAGTTGGGATCGATTTGCTTGGTCGATTCCCGACGTCCAGAGCTGGTAACCTCTGGATAGCTGTTGCTACGAACTATCTTACGCGTTACATTGAAATCCGAGCTCTCCCACGAGGTACCGCTAATTATGGCGTGACCTTCTTTGTACATAGCTTCGTACTCCGCCACGGTGCTCCGACAGTAGTTATAACCGACAGGGGCACAGTATTTACAGCTCAGCTGGCAGAAGACATCATGCAGCTCAGTGGTACCATTCACCGCAAAGCCACTGCTTACCATCCCCAAACGAATGGGCGCACAGAACGGCTAAACAAGACTCTAGCTGATATGATTTCCATGTATGTTGACGTCGACAACAAAACTTGGGACGATGTCCTTCCATACGTCACATTCGCATATAACACCGCCGTGCATGAAACTACTGACTTTACCCCTTTCCGCTTGCTGCATGGCCGGGAAGCTGTGACAACATTGGAGGCCCTGCTTTTACCCACTCACTGTTCTAACGTTGCCAGTGATGCTGCCGAATTCGTTCGACGCGCCGAAGAAGCACGCCAGCTCGCACGTGTGCGTATCCGCTACCAACAACACAACTACGCCCGCCGGTACAACCTTCGCCGTCGAGACGTAACATACCAACGAGGCGAAAGAGCATGTGTCTGGACACCAAGTCGCCAGCCGTGGTCGTTCAGAGAAACTCTTGCGCCGCTACTTTGGCCCTTATAGGACTGTGCTACGACTCACCCAATAAACCACAAATATCTCTGCGATGTACGAATAAGATCCAAATGTCTAAATCCATTAACAAGATCTGTGAGACGTCCCAGCCACGTACGTTTATTGCACTCAAATTTATGGATGTCTATGGTATGCTGTTTTTGCACAAAAAATAGACGGCTTATGGATTTTGTAATATGACCTCTAACGTATGTTGCAGAAGCTTTACAATTTAACAGCCCATGGATTTTCTTTAATAACCTCCAGAGAATGTCACCCAGAGGTCAGTTACTACAAGCACTTGTAGACGTGGGAAAATGGACAAATGAAAGCTTCAGTGTTCGCGGTGATGTCAGAATAACTGTTTCCCTGCACACATTGAACCTACCGACTTAAGTGATCTACTGCGAACGGTGAATTTTCGTCATTTCTCTCGGTGTATGAAACCCCTATTGCGTGAAAAAATTCAATTTCGCCGCAAGGGCGAATCAGTGCGAACTAAGCTAGGCCAGCAGCTAACTCATTTAGCATCCGACCTGGCGTAAAACGCTGGCGTCAGGAAACGCGGGGGCTACAGCGAGTGAAGCGAAGTCTTCGTGCGTTATTATATCATCAATGCAAAATGAGTGGCGGTAATTAACTCAGCACGGAGCAAGGTATATGAAGCCGTCTGCCAATTTTTTCAAGATAGCGCGACCGCGCCCGGCCGCTCGAACAGTGTACGCTGGTTCAGCGGCAGCCACGCCCCCTATCCCGGGACCCCTCACGGCACTCACGGGCCTTTCGTGCGACGAAACACGGCCGGCACTTTTCCTCTCCACTTGAACATCGATCGTCGGCTGCCCTCGCACGCTTCGTCCTTGGACTTGCGACGATGACGGCAAAAAATTTGCCTTGAGGTTTTAATTTTAACGCGATAGAAACGAAGTGGACACTCAAGTATTTTCTCGAAATGGAACATTTTAACGCTGTCGCAATAAAATGTTCCATTTCGAGAAAAATGTTGGACACAGCGATGCGTTGAAATCGAAGTTGAGGAGGAATTGGTTGCAGCGCGAACTTGACAAGAGGACACAAGAAGGAAGACAACACACGCAGCAACACACGAACACAACACACGCAGCAACACACGAAGACAACACACGCAACAGGACGCAGCCAAAAAGCTGTCCTCCGAGCTTCAACCGCCTTTCCCAGAGGCTATGCTTTTTCATACTTCGACATCGTGACATTCAAGGTAAGGCCGCATACGCAATAAGCTCTACCGAAGAGGTCTGAAACTTTCCGGCACCAATATCGGTGTGATTTAATTCAGAAGGCGCCGCGCAGGCGTAAATTGTTCAGCGCCACTTTTCCGGCAAATGTCCGGCAACAAAAATGACGTCACGGCCACCATGTTTTCAACCATTTTCATCAGCCGCGCTGTGCCGTGCTCACCGATATTGGCGCTGTTGTCGCGCTAATCGCTTTTGGCGGGCTGCTTGCTGCTTGTGTACTTGTGTTCTTGTGTCTACGTCGTCCACGCTACCCTGTCCACGGTTCATGCTGCGTTTTGAGCCCAGTGTTCATTGCCAGTGCTAGTAGTTACCTTCTTTCAAGTAACACTGCCTGCAAGAACCTCGAGGAATCGTGTACGTATGCTTCACGTGTGTCTGACCGCGGCTTTCGTTTTTGTTAGTGCTACCGGTCTGTGACGCGGCGGGCAAACTTGCACTGTTACCTTGCCTTTTGATTATGCATTTAGGGACTAGACATTCAGATGACATTCATTGCTCTTGCCTCATGCACTCGCTCGATATAAATTAGAGAACGGGACACGCCAATCGAAAGTACTACGCTCATTCCAGCGCTTCAAGTCTCGAAATGTGGTTCGCGGAAGTGGGTTTCACGTGTGTATGTGCCATTCTTTAGGTTTTCTTAATTGTACTCATGTCTGCAACGTTATTGTACAACGAAGTGTAGTGCCTGTGGCTTCGCTTCGCCACACAGCATGCGTTATAAATAGGTCCCGTTCTCTGCTCAATATATTCGACATATTGGTGCTCTTCTCGATGTCTCGTATTTATGCGTCGGGCGATCTGTAATGGTAGACGATGTGCTCTAGTGTGTTCGCCCATTTAAGCAATGAGTTTAAGGCGTCTGATTAGCTCGCTTGTGTACAACGCCGTCGGAACTTCTCTGTAACGGTGATAGACCTGTAGTTTTTAATTCGACTGCTTGCTGCACATTTATGGAAAGTTATTACTTCGAAGATGTGTGTCGATCCCGACTGTGTTGGTCGCATTTAGATGGGGGTGAAATGCTAGAGGCTCGTGTACTGTGTGATGTCAGTGCACGGTAAAGAACACCAGGTTGTCGAAATTTCCGGAGCCCTCCACTGTGGTGAGCCTCATAATATCGTGCTTGTGGCATGTAAGACCTCTGAAGTTTTTATGAATTGCTTATTTGTGACGAAAAAGGCGATGCTGTCAGTTGGAAAGAGAGCTATATATGAGACGATGGTGTTTTGGGTTTGCTTGCACGGCCTGTGCGGCAGCCCGAGGCATCATGAACAAGAACATGTCATTGTGACTTTTGGAAGGCGGTTACTACCTTGCATGCCTATGACCAAACAGGACCTACCGAGGAATGCCACTCAGTTCTACTATGAAAGCGGGTATAATTTTTGTGCTCTAATTGACAGGGCTTAGCAATCATGAGCAGTGAATATTTTCATTGTCGAATTCGCTCAGCGTCTGGATCTGTTATAACTGGGTTATACAAACACCATTTATTGGGTGCTCTAGCTGCCATCCTTATAAAAGGAGAATGTGCGAGTGCATGGCAGGTGGCCTCATCTGGCATATGTTGTATGGCAGAAAGAAACTGGAGGATTTTGTTCTTTTTGCAGACATCATGTAGAATGGTTTTTCTAGATCCAAATTTAACTTGTAGCTTGCTTTAAACAAGAACCACATTATTCAATTTAGCATAGACGTAGTGTACCTACTGCAGTTTCTGAAATGGTTAAAGCAATGATCATGGAGAAAATTTTTCATATTGCAAGTATGGTAATTTTTAATGGGATAGAGGCATGGAAGGGTGTTGTGTACAGTAGTTCACAACATTAGTGCCATGTTTTAGGTATTTCGTCGTCATTTTTCATTTATGTAAATTTTTTGAAGCCTCATTTTCCTTTATTATTGTGGCAGTGTATATCTCGTCATGTTATTATTTGGTGCTGTATTTAACGCTAATGCTTTACAGTTATGCCTTCTGTTTATAAACATCTTGTTTTTTTTTCTTTTCATTTTTTCCCGACATTGTGGCAAGCTGTCATGCAGTTGTGCTATGCAGCTTTTTTTTTAAATGCTAAGCATTTCTTTGCGTACTGCAGACACTTTGAGCGTTTCTATCTATCTATCTATCTAGTCGCCTACGTCTGGGTGCTCTCGTGATCAGCTACTTAACTTGGGGTAGACCAAAATTAGTATGGCAGGATAAGAGGGTTTGACGATTGTGACTGTCTGATCATGACATGAATAATGTGAAAATCCCGTTGCGTACGATGTGAAACCTTTGCCTCCAGACACGTGTGGCACATACCCGTATGCCACGGTATGCGGGTATGCGCCACAGATTTTTGACAGTTTATATCTACCGAGGAACGGCGAGAACAGACATTGGTAGTTTATATGTGAGGGTGTTAAGAAAAACTTACACTTGCAGCGTTGACCCAACGAATGCAAAAAATATATGTTATGGTCCCAGCAGGAATCGAACCCAAGCATTCTGCGTGGCAATACAGTGTTCTACCGCAGAGCCACACCAGGTCTTGGAACTTCTTAGGAAAAAGACCCTATGCAGGCGTTATGTTTGTGAAACGTGAATTGTGGTTGCAGTGCTGCCCATCTTATTTTATAAACATTAAATATGTACTGCAATGATGCAGGCATCACGTCAGGTTAGCATCAATTGTACTTAAGCACCATCCACTGAAGTTTGTCTACGTAGCACTATCCAGGGCTGCCATCCTCGCAAGCACAAGTGCTACATTGCAGCCTACCGCTTCTGGTGTTGGTAATACCCATGTTGCTCTTGGCATCGTTACGCACTTGTAAACCACTGGTTATATAAAAGATATGCGACTGTTCAACATACATGTCTATGCGCATAACATTTGTACAGATGTTTAGCATCATTTCGTAACGTTTCACTCGACAAAAAAATTTCACCACGGTCACCACCTCTCCACAAGTTTCGCATGACATCAATTCCCATGGTACGTGGGATCTGCCGAACTTTTTTTTTTTGCTGCAGACGGTGTTGCTCAATATTTTTTGTAATTTCATTTTTTGTATAATTTGTTCACACTGTACATGATGAACTTGTTAATGTACTAACCTGCTAAAGCTAAGTATGTGTACTAGTATACCAGATACTGCTCTTCCTATGTATTTGCTGGGTCACGTCAGTACAGACTCTTGTGAAGTGTTGTACTTACATATATTCGCTTGTGAATCTTTTTTCTTTAGCATCAAGTTTTCTTAACATGCCTGTTATATTACAAGTACTTTGTGAATCAAGATAGCCTTGTACTGAAGACACACAATGAAGTGTCTTTGCTTTGTAAATTTTCTTTAAAAGGCTACTGTAAATCAGTCATCACATTCATTGAAAACAAGCCAACTTATGTGAGCAAATGCATGCCTGTATATCACGTAAAGTTGTCTATTTATAGTGTAAATGTTTTTTGTGGGCAATTATCAGTCACTACCATTTGCCTGAAAAGTGTTAGATGCAACTGCCTACTACCTTTTGCAAGTGATAGCGTTTATGAAGAATAAACTGTGTACGAATATCTACAACTGTTTTTTGTACCTATAACTTTACACGACTACTGCAAATTAGTAAATTATGTGCCCACAGAGCTCTAAGAGCTTACATTAGCATCTCATGCAAGTATATATAGATTGCATTATTTGCAAATGTAAGCTCTAAGAACTCTGTGGGCATATTATTTACTAATTGAGGTTCCAAGGGAAGGCCACGTACAGTAGCCAGCGCACCTCCACAGCACGTCACATATGCATAAAGGCGACGTAAATCTGACATTCCTGCCTAGTACAGGATGTTGATAGCATGTTTAAAATGCGACATGTGGGCAACGTTTTGTCAACATGATTTGGGCCGAAAGTCTTTGGTTGTGGCAACGTTGATTCTTAGTTACACGGATAAAAAAGAACGTCTGACGGATATGTCTAAGGTTCCACTGAGAACATCTCCTGGATGTTGATGTGATATATGTGGTTTACTGGGCAGTCACGTTACATACGAGGTACTTCCTGAGAGCGAAGGTACCACTCGCCGTTCTCGGCGTCCGCGACAATGTTACGTCGTCCATGTCTCACGGTTAAAGCCGTGATACTCCCGCTGACAGCAAACCTCTGCGGGTCACTCATCTCCTACCTTTTTTTAAGTCTCTTCATGTCGCAGTCTTCACTGTATATCGTAGTTAAGCATCGAGACGATGCTTTTTAGAGAGAGGAGCAATGCCACGACCCTGACAAAACAAAAAGCCGCTTGATGTGTTCACCGAAGACGACGACGAAGAGGTTTCAGAAAAATACGCGAGTAGTGCTGACCAAAAGATCTTGTGTCTCATTGTCCGTAACAATATTATGCACTAAGTGATTGAAGTACGCAATTGGGGCAGGATATCGCTATCACGTTCAACTCTTAAAGGCGAAGCTGAAGGGTACCCAATTTTTTCACTAACTTGTAATTGTAACTAGGTACTTTTAAGACAGAGAAACTTGTAATTGTAACACTTACTTTTGTACAGAGTAAGTGTAACGGAAAATACCGTTCGAATTCCTTCTTTAATAAAAATATAACCCAACAGCGACACTCGTTAAAGGCCACTGTTAAACACTTTTCAGTTTTTCGACCTTTCTTCTTTCCCGTATCTTCTCCACTTTTAAACTTTCGACAACTGCGCTCTCCTCCTGGTTTAGAAAAGGTCGATCGCTAAGAGAAAAATCTTCCCTGCAGAAGACCGTGTTTGGAGTTTACTTTAAACTACACGTCGTAAATCAATCATGTTGCAACTGAACAGCTTCCTATGGTCACGTCTCCTATTTTTGTTTAGGGGGGAGGGGGGGGGGGCATATAGAATTTTTTGTCATTTGCGCTTTTAGCTCTGTTTTTGGCGTGCATGCGGAGCATTCTCTCGTCCGAGGCGCCAGGTTCATTGTGTTGCACAGGACGCTAGAGAACAGAAGCGCGAAAGGGCTGGAGCCAGAAGTGCGGTGAACTAGTGAAGAAATGTAAAATTTTTTTGTAACTGACTGTCACAGATCCGCTCCGAATTAACAGAACAATTACTAACAAAATGACAGACGTCTTGCCTCCTACGCAGGTGGAATTCTCGTTATACAGAGGCACCAAAAAAGTGGAAAAAAAATCGGCAGATACCCACGTACCTGGGGAATGGATGTTATGCGGAAGGAAGGTGACTGTTGGAATTTTTTCATTGAGCGAAACGTTAAGAAATGGCGCTAAAAATATGTACCAATGTTGTACGCACAGAGATATGTTGGACAATCGCATATGTTTTATATAACCAGTTGTTTACAGTTGCGTAATGATGCCAACAGTAACATGGATATTAGCAACACCAGAAGCGGTAAGCTGATATGTAGCCCATGTGATCGCGAGGATGGTAGCCCTCCACACTGCTACCTAAATCAACTTCTTTCGCTTAGCTACAATGTGCGTTAACCGGACGTGACGGCTGTATCATAGAAGTACATATGTAATGTTTATAAAATGTGGCAGCCAGCACTGCAGCCACAATTGACGTTTCACGATCATTAGGGTATATTTGAAAAGCAGTTCTAAGAACTGGCGTGGCTCTGTGCTAGAATACTTCAATGCCACGCAGAATGCTGCGGTTCGATTCCCTGGAACACTGATATTAATTATTTGCGTTCGTCGGGTCAACGCTGCCGACGACAGCTTTTTCTTAACGCTCTGTGAGTAAAATTACACGTCTGTTCTCGCCGTTCCCGCCCATGAAGAAACTTAACATCAACTCTGTGCGATGGTTTTGGCGGGCGACAATCGCTGTTTCGGCAAGGTCGCAGATCCATCCGTTTGTCCTGCAGCATTTGGTGGACAGAGCGTCCGCTGCATGTCCTACGAGGCGTCCATGAGAATGAATGGGCCACTTCGCGTTGAGTTGAGACGCAACTTAGGGTCTTGTAGCAAACTTGCCGAACAGCTCCCTGAGGTGGTCGAGCTGGTGCTTCCTGGCGAAAGTATCGCATGCACATGAGGTGTCCCGGAAGGAAATAGTGTCCCCTAGCAGGAGAGTTCTGTTAGGGTTCAGTGAAGTGTAGTTAAATAATAATAATAATAATATCTGGGGTTTTACGTTCCAAAACCACAATATGATTATGAGAGGCGCCGTAGTGGAGGGCTCCGGAAATTTCGACCATCTGGTGTTCTCTAACGTGCGCTGACATCGCACAGCACACGGGCCTCTACCATTTCGCCTCCATCGAAATGCGACCGCCGCGGCCGGGATCGAACCCGCGACCTTCGGGTCAGCAGCCGAGCACCTTAACCACTGCTCCACCGCGGCGGACACGTGTAGTTCATCTGCCGCGAAAGAGGTGAGCGCCTCCATGTCCTCAGATGAAGACGAGCTCGAGGGCAGTATCTCCGACTGAGGAAGGTCTGACAGAGGTATTGTCTGTCGAATACCGACGCAGAGTCCGGGACATAGAGAGAAGGCCGCACCGGTCAGCCGCACCCGGTCAGGGTCAACAGCACGAAAGTCGACGATGTTGTCCGTCGACGAACTGCAACGCACAGCTGCAGCCTCGAGGCGGTGCCCCTCCTGAGCTCCATCCAACGGTAGCGGTCAGGTTGGACTGGGTGCTGGCAAAGAGGCGGAAGGGAGTCCGTACAATGTACTGCCAGTTCCCTTGACGAAAGTTACCAACAACCATCTTAAACAGTGCACTCAGACACAACTTCGACAAGCGGCTAACTGAAGGTTCCATTGTACTGAGAGTCGGCAAAAAGCGCAGCGATGATCAGCAGGACGACGGCGACAATATGCAAAATAGTTGGGGTAGGCAGAAGCGCGTGCTCGAGGCAGAAGTGCGGTCACAAAATTTCTGCTCATGAACTCGACGTTGTGTGACACGCAGTAAATAGATCGCCAGCACAAGGAAAAAAAATGAAGGACACTTTGTACATTCCAAAGTGCGTACGGCGAAAGTGTGTGGCCATTCGACTGACCATACCATGTCTTTTTTCTTTTACACTTTCAGTGGGATAACAAACAAACCAAATGTGTGCGTGTTTTCTTGTTTATTTTTTTTACCGCAAATCGCACCGAGACGCGAGACTAACCTGCCTCCGTTCGCATGCGTTCGTATTTTCTCGCGCTTTGCGCATCGTACAAACGCCATCCGCATTCCAGCGCTTACATTGACGGAACCATTGTAAATTCCAGTGTGTTCTGCGAACGCCTGTGTCCATTGAGACGGCGTCAGTAAGAATGATTACAAACGCTGGGCACAGCGACGCTACGCAAGCAAAGAGCGAGCGCTGTAGACTCTGACGCGACCGGCGTCCGTTTGCACACCGCGGCGGCCACCTGGCTCCGTGCCAGGGCTCGGACGGACGGACACGGACGGACGGACACAGACGGACCGACGGACACGGAAGAACGGACGGATGGACGGCCGGACGGACGCCGGTCGGCTGTGAGCATGAGACATTAAAGGCTTTCGCCTTAATACGGCTATGCGTTACTGGTGTGTCAAAGTGCGCATTTTCAAGTTGTTGTGTCATAGGGCATTGATGCTTGCATTTGCTCAAAAAGACCCTCATCCTAGTCATGGAGGGTACACCTTTCTCTTCCCACCTACATCGTCGCCAATTTCGCCCCCTCCCGCGTTAAAAAAGATGTAACGCGTTGGTGGAGCCAGCTGGATAAAGCTAAAGAAAGCCGCGTGGTATGACTGGGCGGCTTGCAGGCAGAAGAGGAGGATTACATGCAGTTAAAGAACGTGTTCCTGTGTGTTCATTAACCGCCACGTGATTTTGTCGTAACAATGCTTGCATATATATATATATATATATATATATATATATATATATATATATATATATATATATATTGTCACGTCCACGAACGGGGTTTATTGAGACGCGACGCAGCAGTAGCCTCAGCGGTCTTGAGTTCGTACCGAGGTTGTCGCTATCCGAAGGCACGTCTTCTTCCTCTAAGCCTCTCTCATCCCCAGACCCACCACACACTGGTGCACATACCCAAACTACGATTGTAACATCTCTCCGCGCGCAGACGAAGCCCACCGGGCGAGTCAAAGAGTTTCTCGAGGGATGAACGGCTTTAAACGGGCGATATGTGTAAGTTCCGTCTTTGCAGCACGTCGGCCATTGGCGTGGAGGCGAGCAACGCGGTCACTTCGCTTATGCGGTTGATAACAACGTAGGGTCCGACATAGTGTGCCAGCAGTTTTAAATGCGAATGCATTTCATAGTCGGGCTATGTCAGGCATCCGGCGTTGGCGTTGTGCGGCGTTGTCCGCGGAGGAGGAGGAGGAGGAGGAGGATAGGTTGAGGAGGTGTGCGCGCCGGCAGGTGTTATATGTGAAGCATCTTATGGCGAAGCTTAATCCGGTGGTGGTGGCGTGCGGCATGACCACCCTTACTGCGCATGCGCAAACCCTTTCAAAAAAAATAAAAATAAAAAACCTCCTCTTTCCCTCACTCTCCTCTAGGCATCCATCCCCGCGGCAACCAGACCCTCACTGCGCATGCGCCTCCCCTCCTCTCTCCCCTGCTACGCTCCCCCCTCTCTCCTCTAGGCATCCCTGCCCGCGCCGTCCACACTCCCACTGCGCATGCGCGTCCCACCTCTCTTCTCCTCTCCTACGCTCCACCCTCTCTTCTCTAGGCATCTCTGCCCGCAGCGTCCACACTCCCACTGCGCATGCGCACCCCCCCTCTCTCTCTCCTCTTTTACGCTCCCCCCCTCTCCCTCTCTCGCCTCGCGACGCCGACACAGGCAGCGTCTGCTAGCGAGTTTCTTGGTTGAAAAAACCGACTGCTCGCGCTGCACAACCGTTCACTGGCCACCCCGTATATATGGCAATGAATCTTGACCTCCAAGGTGGTGCCGGTTGGAGATTTCTCCTGTGCGTTGTTGAACAATAAAAATTCGCAGCGTGCGCGTTAACTAAAAGCGGACTGCGGCGGAGCTATATATGAAAAAAAATTAAAATAAATAAATAAATAAATTTAAAAAAACAAGAAAAAGCAAAAAAAAAAGGCGCTGCGCCTTGCTCCCGAGCGGGCTGCAGAAATCAGGCGCCTTTTCCTTCTTCCAACCACAACCACCATATATAAATGGAGCGAAGCGCGCGCGAAATGCATTCGCATTTCCTCACGATTCCCTTCGGGGAGGTGGGCGCATTTTTTCACATAATCCACGTTTTCTCACTGGTGTCCAAAGCCACACCAAGTCACCGGGTTCATATGTGACGTGTCGGTGTCGCCGGTCGAACCGTACCTTCGAGCGTTCTTGCGAAGCAAGTGTGCGCACATGAGCAAGACGTCGGGCCTCTTCCGCACGGCACACAGTCTCGGAAATGCAGAGATCATCGTGGTCTAAAAATGGGAAAATTGTAACGAGTGTGTAGCGTGGCGGTCGAGCATAAAGAAGAAAGAAGGGACTGTAGCCGGTAGTTTCATGCAGTGAGGTGTTGAATGCGTAAGTAATGAAAGGCAGAACATCGTCCCAGTTTTTGTGATCTGATGAGACGTACATGGACAGCATGTTCGTGAGAGTTCTGTTTGTGCGTTCAGTAAGACCGTTCGTTTGAGGGTGATATGGCGTAGAGTGTCGAAAACTTGAAGCACATAGACGAAGCATCTCTTCGGCCACGTCCGCCGTGAACTGGCGTCCACGATCACTGATAACGACCTTGGGAGGTCCGTGTCGGAGAATCACAAAGCGTAGCATGAACATTCACACATCACGTGCAGTAGCCGATGGTATAGCTGCCGTCTCGCAGTATCGTGTCAGATGATCGGCGCACACGACAATCCAACGATTTCCGTTGGAGGACCGCGGAAAGGGACCAAGGAGGTCAATTCCAACCTGCTCAAATGGAGTTCTTGGAGGCGGCACAGGGTGTAGTCGACCAGGAGGAGTACTTGTAGGACGCTTGCGACGGTGACATTCGTTGCAGCTAGATACGTATTGTTGCGTGGTCTGACGCATCTTGGGCCAGTAAAACCTTTCTTGAAGGCGGTAGAGTGTCCTCGTTGCTCCTAAATGTCCGGATGTTGGATCATCATGCATGGCTCTCAAAATGGAAACGCGGAGACTCTTCGGGACTACCAGAAGGTATCGCGAACCTTGCAGTAGAATAGTTCTTCTTGTAGAGTAGCCCGTCGCGTATGCAGAAACGAGTGGCCGATGAATTTCGTCCGTTAGCAAGGAGTTGCTGTAAGGTACTGTCCTTTTGCTGCTCAGTCCTAAATGAATTCTTGTCGGGAAATCCTGGCTCCAATGATGCGACGTACCCGTCGAAGTTGTCCGCGTCACAGTCAGTCGTGGGAAGCGGCAGCCGCGAAAGGCAGTCTGCATCAGCGTGCCGGCGACCACTTTTATATGAAACCGTAAAGTCGTACTCCTGTAGACGAAGTGCCCAACGTGCGAGTCGACCGGATGGATCACGCAGATTGACCAGCCAGCACAGAGAATGGTGGTCTGTCACGACGGTGAAGGGGCGTCCGTAGAGGTATGACCGGAAGCGGTGTACTGCGAAGACCACTGCAAGACACTCCTGTTCCGTAACGGTGTAGTTACGCTCACACTTGCTTAGGGAGCGACTCGCGTACGCCACATGTGCTTTGGTATCGACGCGTTGAACCAAAACAGCCCCGACACCAACGCCACTAGCGTCCGAGTGCACTTCTGTCGGAGCCATAGGGTCGAAGTGTCGGAGAATCGGATGGGAAGTCAATCGGAACTTCAGTTCACGAAAAGCGGACGCACATTCCGGGGTCCATTCAAACCGTATGCCTTTTTGAAGCGGGTTCGTCAGTGGGTGCGCGATGTCAGCGAATGCAGGAATAAAGCGGCGGAAGTACGAACATAGTCCCAGGAAGCTCCGTAGTTCTTTAACTGAGCGAGGCTGGTTGAAGGCTTCCACTGCAGCAGTCTTCGCTGGATCAGGTCGTATGCCCTCTTTGTCCACCAAGTGGCCTAGAACGAGTGTTTGGCGCTCTCCAAAATGGCATTTCTTTGAGTTTAACACCAAACGTGCTTTGCTTAGGGCAATCTAGCACAAGGTCGAGACGTGTGTTGTGCTCACGGAACGTGCGGCCAAAGATCACTACGTCGTCCAAGTAGCACATGCAGACTTCCCATTTCAAACCGCGCAAGATGTTGTCCATGAAGCGCTCGAACGTGGCTGGCACATTACACAGCCCGAACGGCATCACATCAAATTCGAAAAGTCCGTCTGGTCTTCCTTATCTTCCTTGTGCATTGGAATCTGCCAATATCCTGACCTCAAATCGACAGACGAAAAGTAAGAAGCCGATGAAAGGCAATCTATAGCATCATCGATCCGTGGAAGGGGATATACGTCCTTTTTGGTGATGGCGTTGAGGTGACGGTAATCAACGCAAAATCGCCAGGAACCATCTTTCTTCTTAACCAGGATTACTGGGGCTGCCCAAGGACTGCACGATTCTTGGATAACGTTTTTCTTTAGCATGTCACGAACTTGTTCATTGACGACCTTGCGCTCCGAAGGTGATACACGGTACGGCTTCTGTCGGATAGGTCGATTACATCCCGTATCAATGCGGTGCTGTATACGAGAAGGAGGTATTGATGGTCCGATCCTCCTTCTGGGCAAAGTCGAACACTCCGGAGTGTTTCGTGAGAATACTCGCCGATTCACGACGCTGGTTTGTGCTTAGCGCTTTCTTGATCATAGCCATAATTGAGGAGTCTATGGCGTGCACATTATCAAAATTAGACTCATCCGGGGAATCGCGGCTCTCGGCAAGGTTGGCAAGAGAAAATACTTGCTGTTCACGAATCACCGCAAGCTTCATGCCCTCCGGCAGTATCGTGGCTTCTTTGGAACAGTTGATGGTCCATAAGCTAGTGCGCCCTTGAACAACTGACAGCGTACAATAAGGTATCAGAACGTTCTTCTTCATGCAACTGAGGTGAATGGGCTCTACGGTAGCGTCAAATGTTTTGTCGGTTGTAGGAGAGCATGTGACTGGGACACACATTGCTGACAACGGCGGGACAACGGTATCCATGCACACGCAAAGGGCACTTTCGTGACAAGGCGGGTATTCCATAAACGCAGACGTAATGCTCGAATCGACGGTAATTTCTCCCGTTCGGCAATCAACATTGGTACCGCACAGCTTCAGGAAATCCAGGCCGAGTATTACGTCATGCGTTGCATGAGGTAGAACTGTGAACTCTGCGTTAAATACATGACCACCCAAGCTAACTTCTACACTGCACACACCAACAGGATGTAAGAGTTCACCACTCACGCCACGAAACGTATCGGTACGGTCCCAGCGGAACATCACTTTTCGACCAAGGAGGCGTTTGAGCGCGAAACTCATCACTGAAATGGTCGCTCCCGTGTCCACTAAGGCCATAGTGGAAACGCTGTCTATCCACACACACACACCTTATTCTTGAACATGCAAATTGACGGAGGTATTTCTGTCGAAATCGTAGGATGTCCAGCGACCTCACCTCCAACGGCCGCGTCGACTAGTTTTCCGGAGGGGGGTGACGGGTATCGGCGCCCAGGAGATGGCGACCGGCTTCCGCGAGGAGCAGGCGGTGGTGTCAAGCTGCGATCAGAGGCCGGAGAGGGGTTTCGCAGCATCCCTGGTCTTTGGTTGGCCCAGCTTCCCGAGAACGTGTAGGCACTTGAAGCACGAGGTCGGTCAGATGTCGGTGGTCGGTGATACCGCGGCGGCTGGCGCCGATGGCAGTACCTCGCAATGTGGCCCTCGACGCCACAGCTGTAGCACACGGGTAGAGGACGTTCGAAGAAATGCTGTTGAGAACGCTCAGCGGCGAAGGGTCGTCTCACCGAATGCCGAGGCTCAGCAGTCTGGACTGGAGCTGTCTGTCGCTGTGTGCCGCGACCGGAACGAAAGCGTTGCCCATATTGTTGTTCAAAGGCAAATGTGTCTTGACGTGGCCACATTCTTCCCGTTTCGGTGGGGTCCGCAACGCACACTGATGGTGGCAAAGGAGCACATGGTGCTACTGGCGTCGAGTGGTGAGGAGAATAGGTGACGTCGTGTCGCCGCAGTTCCTCACGCACGATTTCCCGAATAGTTGAAGCAAGATCGGCGGCCGGACTCACATCGACGCTGGCGACAGTTGTGACATTCGCCAGTCGCCCAAACTTCGGTGCAATGCGACGTGTCTTCAGCGTCTCAAAGGTACGGCAGTGGCGCAGAACATTCGAGACAGAGGTAAGATCTTCTCTGCCTATCAGGAAGTTGTAAACATCTTCGGCGATACCTTTGAGAAGATGTCCAACCTTGTCCTCTTCCGACATCCGCGGGTTTATAATCTTGCACAGCTTGAGGACTTCCTCTATATATGTGGTGCAAGTCTCCCCAGGAGTCTGAACTCTTTGCGCAAGTGTCCTCTCGGCGCGTTTCTTCTTGGTGTCAGAATCACCGAAACATTTCTTCATTTCTTCTACGAAGAGGTCCCACGTTGTTAAAGACTCTTCGTGATTCTCGTACCATATCAGCGCCGTTTCCGTCAGAAACAACGCCACATGCTCGAGCTTGGAGACTGCGTTCCAGTGGTTGTATCGGCTCACCCTGTCGTAGTGCTTGAGCCACTCGTCCACATCTTCTCCTCCTCTTCCAGCGAACGGGCGCGGTTCCATGTAGTGACGAATAGGTGCATCGGGTGTTGACCTATGCGCGGTTGCAGCTGGCACTGAGTCTTGTCCATCATTCTGGATCATGGTGAAAGTCGTCGGTGAGAGACCGGCAAGGCGGCGGCTCCGGCGAAGTTCAAACGGTTGTGGCTCCGTGGTACGTCGACGTCGCGTACCCAGCAGCTCCACCACTCTGTCAGGTCCACGAACGGGGTTTATTGAGACGCGACGCAGCGGTAGCCTCAGCGGTCTTGAGTTCGTACCGAGGTTGTCGCTATCCGAAGGCACGTCTTCTTCCTCTTCGCCGCTCTCATCCCCAGACCCACTACACACTGGTGCACATACCCAAACTACGATTGTAACAATATATATATATATATATATATATATATATATATATATATATATATATATATATATATACAGGGTGTTGCAAGAAATGTGTCCACTATTTTTACAAAATCAGGAAAATGCGGTATTTGCTCGCTGTCTACAAAATTGCTTTTTCTGTAGCGGCAGCCATCTTAAGATGGTTGAAGACATGATTAGGGACAGTAATTAAGAAAGTGAAATTAATTAACTTTTTAATTAACAGAGTTAGGTGGTTAAGTACAATGGAAGAATTGAAGTCCTTCATGCGAAGAACCCATTTCAGCTTTGAAATTTCGTAAAAGCGGCCTCTAGGAATAATTGCGAAGTAATGAATTTCTCCCTAATTCAGCGGCCAAACCGAAACCGAAACGCGGAAGAGCGCAAGTGCCATATTCGTCAGAGACGTCCACAATGAGTGAACGTCATTATATCAACCATCAACCGACTTCTTGGTGTGAGTGTGGTGGCTGCGCTTGCAGTAGTAGCAAGCATGACGCATATACGTTAACGAACAGGGAAGAAGTGCACCTCTGTGACCATTGTATTTAACAGTGACGTCATTCTAGTCGTCTGCTTGTTGCGCTCATTGGTGCTTGGGTTTCGGTTTCGCCCTTGAATTCGCCTGAGTTTCATTACGTCACAATAATTAATAGAGGCCACTTTTTCAAAATCTCAGAGCTGAAATGGGTTCTTCGCATGAAGGACTTCAATTCTCCCATTGGACTTAACCTCCTAACTCCGTTAATTAAAAAGTTAATTAATTGAACTTTCTTAATTGCTGTCCCAAATCATGTCTTCAACTATCTTAAGATGCCTGCCGCTACAGAAAAAGCAATTGTGAAGACAGCGAGCAAATACCGCATTTTGCTGATTTTTTAAATATAGTGGACACATTTCTTGAAACACCCGGTATATATATATAAAGAAAAGAAGTGTAAACTTCAGGGCTGGTTTTCCTTGTTAAACACAATATTGCCACGCGCGTTTCTTTCACTGTATTTGGTTTCCGCCCACAAAGACTATCAGCAGTACTCGGCGCAGACCAAGCCTTATTGTTCCAGAAGCTTCTTGCTTGTAGTAGATCGTTCTGTTAAGATTGCACGCAAGACGCTAACACTCAAGATTATTCCAGAGCTTCCGCGACGACTAGTGATAAGGCTAGAATGTTCGACGCATGCGTTATATAAGCCGGCGCGCTCCAACGATGTACAGTTCATCGACGGCCGACGCTCTGTTCGCCGCTATCAGTGCAGTGTGTATTGCTGCTATCTGACTTTCTGTTTACCGGCCACAAGTTCGGCCTAATAAACAGTTTCATTTTGTACCTACTGAATTCTGCCTTCGTCGACGTCACGACCACGTGACATCTGGTGGAGGTGCTGCTCCTTTCATGTACCGGACGCCCCCGTCGAGCCGTGAACCGAGCCCAAGTCGCGAGGAAGACATCGACGGCCACCCTGAGCAGCGATCAAGCCGAAGACAACTAGGTCTGCGGCCAGAGTACGGGCCTTTACCTGACAAGACCCGGCGGACCAAGACCCCGACCTCGACCGCAGCGACGATGACAGCCCCTGTGCCGCCTGCACCTATCCTGCTCCGGCAACCCAAGGAGCCGCCTACCTTCCGCGGTTCAGCCCTTGAAGACCCGGAGAGCTGGCTCGAAGCGTACGACTGAGTCGCCGCTTTCAATGCGTGGACCAGCGAAGACAAGCTTCGCCATGTGTACTTCGCCTTGCAAGACGCCGCCCGCACCTGGTTCGAGAACCAAGAGCGAACCCTGACAACGTGGGTCACCTTTCACACGAGGTTCCTGGCTACATTCACGAGCGTCATCCGCCGAAGCGCTGCTTGAAACCCGCGCGCAGCTCCCAAACGAAAACGTGGTGCTCTTCACAGAAGAGATGACCAGACTCTTCCGCCACGCCGACCCCGAAATGCCGGAAGACAAGAAAGTTCGCTTCCTCATGCGAGGAGTAAAGCAGGAGCTGTTCGTGGGTCTGATGCGGAACCCACCGAGCACTGTCCAGGAATTCATCTCCGAAGCGACGACGATTGAAAAGACGCTGGAGATGCGCACCCGACAATTCAATCGCCGCTCGACACCAGCGTACGCAGAAGTTCAACCACTCTGCTCCGACGACCTGCGTGAAACGATTCGAGCGATCGTGCGGGAGGAACTGCGCAAGCTGTTACCCCCGCCACAGCCTCAAGTGGACTCGATCAACGAAATTGTTCGCGCAGAAGTTCAGCAAGCGCTAGGAATTCCCGAAACACCGCAGCTTCATCCGGAGGCCATGACCTACGCTGCTGCAGTCCGCCGTCCCGTGCCCGCTCCGCGACAACGTCAAGACAGCGCATCGCCACGGTTCGGCCGCCAAACGCCGCCGCCACCACCACCCACGCCCTACCGTCCTCCTGTCGCCCAGCGCTATGCACCGCGCTACGCGCCAAAGAAAACCGACGTTTGGCGCGCCCCTGACAACCGCCCGCTCTGCTACCACTGCGGGGAGGCCGGCCACACGTACCGCCGCTGCCAGTACCGACAGATGGGGCTACGCGGATTCGCCGCAACGCGCCGCGTCCGCAGCCAGGCGAACGGCCTCGCGACATCGACGACTACCTCACCGGAACACAATGGCAAGGACGACGACCTTCTCGCTCGCCGTCGCCCGGCCGCTACATGTCACCGCACCGCCGGCAGTACACTGGCCCAAACCGGGGCCGATCTCCTAGCCCTTACCCGGAAAACTAAGGGCAGCAACCGATGGAGGTGCGGTTGCTGTACGACGAACTACCGAAGATCCTTCGCCGCCGCCGACGACGCCGCGACGAGACCTCAAGAACCCGCCGCAACCCGACCACAGCCCTGACGTCGAAACTTCGCGGCCTGCAGAAGACCTGACGAGGCAACATCGAAGCAGCGGTACAAACCGCCGTAGCCGTGACCCGACGCCGCGACCCAACCGCAACGCCAGGCGACGAACTAGCGACCTCGACGTTCTCATCGACGGCCACAGCGTCGCAGCTCTCGTCGACACCGGAGCCGACTATTCCGTCATCAGTGGGACGTTCGCCGCGAAGTTGAAGAAAGTAAGGATTTCTTGGGAAGGACCTGAGATCCGGACAGCTGGAGGCCACCTAGTAACGCCGGCAGGAATCTGCACAGCGAGAGTGTCCATTAACAACCGGATTTATCCAGCAAGCTTCGTAGTCGTACAGCCTTGCTCCAGAGACGTCATCCTTGGTATGGACTTCTTAAGCCTTCATGGTGCAGTGATCAACCTTCGATCCAAGTCGATAACGTTATCCACTGAAAAAGCACTACCGCCGCATACGCCGTCAGGAAAGCACGCCTTAAATTTGCTGGAAGACCAAGTCACAATTCCCCCCTCTCTCCAGTGTCATCATTCCCGTCGGCACCGAAAAACCCACAGACTCCGAAGGCGTCATCGAGGGCAATCAGCACCTGCTTGTCAACCGTCAGATTTGCGTCGCAAGAGGCATCGCCGAGTTGCGTGAAGGGAAAGCAACACTTATGCTCACGAACTTCAGCAACGAGTACAAGCACGTGAGCAAAGGCACGACGGTTACCTACATCGAAGAAATAGCAGAATCCAGCAACGCTTTCGCCCTCGCCGAGTCTACCGAACCTGCTACGACGCACCAAGATCAACTAGGTTTCGACGTTAACGCGAGCCTTCCGACGCATAAACAAGAACAGCTAAGAGCTCTGCTCCTGCAATACAAGGACTGTTTTTCATCGTCGTCAAGAATTCGGCAGACCTCGATCGCGAAACATCGCATCATAACAGAAAAAAGCACCAGGCCGCTCCGTCAGAGCCCGTACAGAGTTTCGACGCGAGAACGCGAGGCCATAAAGAAACAAGTCGACGAAATGCTACGCGACGACATAATCCAGCCGTCCAAGAGTCCCTGGGCGTCTCCCGTGGTGTTGGTGAAGAAGAAGGACGGAACGCTACGTTTCTGTGTCGACTATCGTCGCCTGAACATGATCACAAAGAAGGACGTGTACCCCCTCCCACGGATAGACGACGCCCTGGATCGACTCCACAACGCGAAGTACTTTTCGTCGATGGACCTCAAGACAGGCTACTGGCAAATCGAAGTTGACGAGAGAGACCGATAAAAGACGGCCTTCATAACACCAGACGGCCTGTTCGAGTTCAAGGTCATGCCTTTTGGTCTTTGCTCGGCCCCCCGCGACATTCCAACGCGTTATGGATACTGTACTGGCCGGTCTGAAGTGGCAGACTTGCCTTGTGTACTTGGACGACGTCGTTGTCTTTTCCTCAAACTTCGACGAGCACCTCCGGCGCCTTGCAGCTGTACTTCAAGCAGTCAAGACCTCCGGACTCACTCTCAAGCCAGAGAAGTGCCGCTTCGCGTACGAAGAACTTTTGTTCTTGGGCCACGTGATAAGCAAATCCGGAGTACGCCCCGATCCGCAAAAGACAACCGCCATCGCTGCTTTCCCGCCACCCACCGACAAGAAGGCCGTGCGTCGATTTCTCGGCTTGTGTGCCTATTACAGGCGGTTCGTTAAAAACTTCGCCCGCATCGCCGAGCCTCTCACTAACCTCACCAGGACCGACGTCGAGTTCAAGTGGGAAACGCCGCAGGGGGAAGCATTTCAGGAACTAAAACGACGCCTGCAGACGCCTCCGTTACTTGCGCATTTCGACGAATACGCCGACACAGAAGTACACACCGATGCAAGCAGTGTAGGACTCGGCGCCGTTCTTGTGCAGAGGACCGACGGACTGGACAGGGTCATTAGTTATGCTAGCCGGTCGCTATCAAAGGCAGAGGCCAACTACTCCACAACAGAAAAGGAGTGCCTTGCCATCATCTGGGCTACATCAAAGTTTCGCCCCTACCTTTACGGCAGGCCCTTCAAAGTTGTGAGTGACCACCACGCCTTGTGTTGGCTAGCTAACTTGAAAGACCCTTCTGGTCGCCTCGCACGGTGGAGCTTGAGACTTCAAGAATTCGACATTACCGTCGTTTACAAGTCCGGAAGAAAACACTCTGACGCCGACTGCCTGTCTCGTGCCCCCGTCGACCCACAGCCACTGGACGACCAGGATGATGACGGCTTCCTGGGAACCATAAGTGCCGACGACTTCGCCGAGCGACAGCTCGCCGATCCGGAACTCAAGGGCCTTATGGAATACCTCGAGGGCAAAGCCACTGTGGCTCCAATGGTATTCAGACGAGGACTGGAGTCGTTTTTCATGCGCAACGGCGTTCTTCTAAAGAAAAACTTCTCGCCTCTTCGGGCCCACTCCCCTCCTCGCAGTACCTTCGGCATTACGCCCAGAAGTTCTGCATGCTTTGCATGACGACCCGACGGCTGGACACCTTGGATTTTCCCGTACGCTAGCAAGGATACAAGAAAAGTACTACTGGCCTCGCCTCACTGCCGACGTCACCCACTACGTGAGGACTTGCCGAGATTGTCAGCGACGGAAGACACCACCGACTAGGCCAGCCGGACTTCTGCAGCCCATCGAGCCACCTCGCCGGCCGTTCCAGCAAATCGGCATGGACTTACCGGGGCCGTTCCCGACGTCGAATTCCGGAAACAAATGGATCGCCGTAGCTACTGACTACCTCACCCGCTACGCCGAGACAAGGGCCCTGCCCAAGGGCAGTGCCGCCGAGGTAGCCAAGTTCTTCGTCGAGAACATCGTACTGCCTCATGGCCCCCCCAGAGGTCCTCATTACCGACAGAGGTACGGCCTTTACTGCGGACCTAACTCAGGCGATCCTGAGGTACAGCCAAACAAGTCACCGCCGGACCACCGCCTACCACCCACAGACCAACGGCCTGACCGAGCGTCTAAATAAGACCATCGCCGACATGCTGGCCATGTACGTCGACGTCGAACACAAGACGTGGGACGCCATACTTCCGTACGTGACCTTCGCATACAACACGGCCGTGCAAGAAACGACGCAGATGACGCCATACACGTTGGTGTACGGACGGAACCCGGCAACGACGCTTCACGCCATGTTACCAAACGTGACCGACGAGGAAAACATCGACGTAACTGCCTACCTGCAGCGCGCCGAAGAATCACGACAGCTCGCCCGCCTGCGGATCAAGAATCAGCAGACGACTGACAGCCGCCGCTACAATCTTCGACGACGGTTCGTGGAATACCAGCCCGGCGACCGCGTTTGGGTGTGGACGCCGATACGACGACGTGGACTCAGTGAAAAACTTCTGCGACGATACTTCGGACCGTATAGGGTGCTTCGACGTCTCGGCACACTCGACTACGAGGTTGTCCCCGACGGCATTGCGAACTCTCAACGGCGCCGTGCGCGACCTGAAGTCGTCCATGTCGTGCGCCTCAAACCGTTTTACGCGCGGTAGTGAACCTGAGGACTGCTCTTCTTTTTTTCTTTCATTGGACTTTCTTGCTTGTGGGTATTGTTTATTGAGCTTTCTTGATTTATTGTCGTTATTTATTGTTGCATGTATTTTTACCATGTGTTCTGTTCTAAGCATCGGGACGATGCCTTTTCAGAAGGGGGGCATTGCCACGCGCGTTTCTTTCACTGTATTCGGTTTCCGCCCACAAAGACCATCAGCAGTACTCGGCGCAGACCAAGCCTTATTGTTCCAGAAGCTTCTCGCTTGTAGTAGATCGTTCTGTTAAGATTGCACGCAAGACGCTAACACTCAAGATTATTCCAGAGCTTCTGCGACGACTAGTGATAAGGCTAGAATGTTCGACGCGTGCGTTATAAAAGCCGGCGCGCTCCAACGATGTACAGTTGATCGACGGCCGACGCTCTGTTCGCCGCTATCAATGCAGTGTGTATTGCTGTAATCTGACTTTCTGTTTACCGGCCACAAGTACGGCCTAATAAACAGTTTCATTTTGTACCTACTGAATTCTGCCTTCGTCGACGTCACGACCACGTGACAAAAATTAATGAGAACTAACAGACAAGGATACCAAGGAAAGTGTAGGGGTTGTTATTAGAAGTCAGGAAAGAAGGAATTCGGCCGGACCCTGAGAAGCTTGCCGCCGTCCTCATATTTCCCCGTCCACTACGTCAAAAAGACCTGCGCAGCTTTCTTGGGTTAGCTTCTTACTTCCGGCGCTTCATACGCGGCTTCGCAGAACTTGCGTCTCCGCTCCATCAACTCCTCGCCAATAACGCACCCTTCGTTTGGTCCGAAGACTGCGAAAGTGCATTCACAGCGTTGAACCAAGCCCTTACATCCGATTCGGTACTGTGCCACTTCGACCCTGACGCACCCACCATCCTTCACACTTACGCTAGAAGTAATGGTCTAGGTGCGGTACCCGCTTGCAGCGTGACATCAACTCGCGCGAACGCGTGGTTGCTTACGCTACTCGTGTTGTTCCTGCTGCAGAGAAGAACTACACCATCATGGAGCAAAAGTATCTTGCTGTTGTTTGGGCAGTGCGAAAATTTCGCCCATATCTCCACGGCAGCCACTTTACAGTCGTTACCGACCATAGCGCACTGTGCTGGCTTTCATCGTCGAAAAACCTATCGAGGCGCCTTGGCCGTTCGGTGCTTCGATTGCAGGAGTACGATTTCGATGTCACCTATAGCCCTTTCCTGCCCGAGCAAAATATAATGGAAAATTGCTAACTTGCTCAAAAATTAGTTATGTTTGCTCTATTGTAATTAAGTTTTCAAAGGTTAAACTGTAAGAATTGGAGTTTTTAAGAATTGCCCCAGAAAACAGACCCGCACATATGCGCGGGCTGGGCTTTTATTCATGTGATTCACTGCAGCGAGGAATACGCTCATAACGGCTAAGAGAAAGCAAAAAATGCGTGGTCAGCGCGGCGAATGCAACATTTTAGAGTATTGTGTGTCACTTGTGAGGCGCAGGTATAAGTTGCACTTCATAGAACGCGTCCTTGAACAAGAAGCTACACTTGACAGCCTGCAGTGATGTGGAGATGTCAAGCTGTATACCGATCGCCAGTGGTACGTATAGCTGAGTCTAATCGCTTGGCTATGCCGGGCGCCTTTTACACTCCAGTAAAGTTGTCTAAGGATTGATCTTGTGACACATTTTTTCTTTCCGCTTTCAATTCTTTGGCGCCTGGGGACGACCAAAGTTCCTCAGAGATCGGATGCAGCCCATGATCAGGTCCATATACCAAAAGCTGCTTGATCCTTTGCACAGTTACTTGCAAAGTTGTTATATGTCTACTACTAGGTCACACTGCCGTTTTGTCAGCCGTAATTTCAAAGATCGTTGCATTAAATTAGTGTGAGAAAGTTGGCAAAGGAGTCTTGACAACAACAAGAACGTCGGCTGTCTCACCACTTCCAAGCAGGTGCTGCTTTGCAGCCGAATGTGTTCTTCCAAAAGACATCAATTTCACAGAAATTGACAGGATAGGTTGAGTGGTCACCTGGCCCAGTTATTACGGAAGCGACTGCTCAAAAACTCGCCTTCCATACTCCAGTTTTCATCACTAAGTTGGCTCGAACGACGAAAATGAATCTCTCTCAATTCGTCAACGTGGACCCTACCCAATTCTGACGCAAGCATCAGGAGGATCAATATCTCTTCTATGTCTTTTTGATTCTCTGGTTTGAAAATCTCGGCATGTGAAAAAAAAAAAAGTTCAGCGCCCACAGAAGCTTGTTCGCTAAGTTAGATTATTTTAGCCAATTTAACCCTCAATGTTATTTATTATCATTAGTATTTCACTGGCGATACTGAAACTCTATACCGTAGGCAATGTAAAATCTAATTCTTTGAAATATAATGCATGTTGTCACAACACATTCACAAAATAAATATTTTCTGCGTCAATTGTGATCACAATTCACGCACGTCACTTCGCGTCGCTCACTTCAGATATAAGAAAACATCAGGAAACACCAACCAAAAAAGTGCCGATAAGATGCCAAGAAAGCTATTCGCAATAAAAAAACAAAATGCGCCGGCGCAACCGCGCGCGAACGAGCCAACCTGCGCCGCTCTGCCGTGCACTTGACGAGGACTAAAGCTCAGCCCGCACATACGTGCGGGTGACTTTTTCACGCGTGAGTACACAGCGTGTGTGGTAGGAACGCGTAATTTTTTTTTAGCGAAGCATGTTTTTTTAAGTCTCATTATTCCTTTCATATCCAGACACTCCCGAAAAAAAATGTATAACAAGTAGGAGCGTTGATTTACACGTCTGAAGTAGCTGCTGTCGGCGCACGTGCTCAGAAGGCATTTTTCGCGGAAGATTACTCGCCCTCTGGTGACGAAATTATTGAACTACTGAAACAGATATATTACCGTAAACATTGACTTCAACTGCACAGAGCTATGAAACCGAAACTGAAACGGGTGCCGTTTCGTGAGCGTCTTTATTGACCCGCACAAATGTGCGGGTCAGGCCGTAAAGGGATAGGCCTGGGAAGAAGCACCAAGACGCTGATGCTCTATCATGCTGCCATCTGCCCGGCGAAGTTAACTCGCCATCCCCACTACAAAACGACACCACCTTTCCAATCGCAGCGCTAAGTTGGTTATCATCCGGCACCCCATCCGTCCTCGTTTCCCACCAACGTGTCGACCCATACTGCCGCACTATTGTTGAACGCCTGAACGGCTCTTCTCCTCCTTCAAACGCTCGACTCCATCGAAAACCGAGACAATTTAAGCTTCATGGTGGTGCAGTATATCGCTGTGTTTACCACGTCGGTGGAAACAAGAGGGTACCCGTCATACCACGTTGTCTCCAACGTGAAGTTCTGCAAGCATTTCACGATGATCCAACCACCGGTCATCTTGGCTATTACAAAACTTACGACAAAATACGAAGTCGCCGCTCCTGGCCTGGCCTCTCCTCAGCCGTTGCCAAGTACGTCGCCTCATGTGTACATTGCCAACGGCGAAAGCGGCCCACGACTGCTCCTGCTGGCTTTATGCGACCTATTTTTTGTCCCGCCTTGCCTTTTGAAGTCGTCCGAAGAGACTTGTACGGTCCTCTTCCTTTAACATCAAATGTGTATAGTTGGATTGTCACGGCCGTCGACCACCTTACCCGCTACGCAGAAACGGCCTCTACGAAATCTGGGACTTCCACTGAAGTCGACTATTTCTTTCTGGGCAACATCTTTATACGCAAGACAACATTTAGTTACGTTACCATCCGCAGACCAACGGGTTGACAGAATGCTTTCATCGAACCCTCTCGGACATGATTGCAATGTACGTCCACCCAGACCACGCAAACTGCGATGCGATCCTTCCTTCGTGACATTCCCTTACAATACGGCTACACAACGCACTACTGGCCTTTCTCCATTTTACGTCGTCCATGGCCGCTCACCAAGTTTCACACTGGTCGTCTCGTTCCTTTCGGCTCGTGAACCCTTAGCAGCTCCTTTCCCTGAACAGTTTTAGATACGAAGCATCTTATGCTCGGGGCTGTATCCATCCCTCCCGCGTCCCGCGTCGCGCGTCCGGTCACTTTCATGAAGTAGGGAAGCACCCACTATGCGAACCAGAACACTGTAGTACAATAAAGCCGTCAACCACCACCACAGTTACCAGAGTCATAGCCGAGAGCCCAGAGTGGCTGCTTAGCAATGGCTAGGCAGGTGGTGGGTGCAAGCAAAGAATAGCACTAACTACCGGTGATGTCGGTCGCCCACGTTGACCCCATTCCTTGATCTTACTTGCATGTGCTTGCGGGGGCTCTGTCCGTCCCTCCTTCCCGCGTCCCACACCCCCATCTCTCTCCCCTTCTTAGCTGCCGCCTTTCTCTCTTCTAGGAATCCTCCACTCTACGGAGCGGCGCCCGCGTCCCACACCCGCACAGCGCAGGCGCGTGCGGGTGTGGGACGCGTCAATTTTAGAGAAAATCGTGTACCCAGCCAAATTCGATGTGAAATCCTGTATGTGAGGAAGTGGATAGAGGTCTGGTAAGGTGTGGGCATTGAGGGCGTGGTAATCCCCACATGGTCTCTAGTCACCAGGATCTTTCTTCGGCGCCATGTGGAGTGGCGATGCCCAGTTGCTTGAGAAAGGCCGCACAATGCCAAGTTCAAGCACGTGCTCAAGGATGTAGCGAGGCGATGGCGAGGCGTCCTCCCCCAGATAGTCGACGGGGCCGTGTAAAAACTCCCGGGGAGGTCCAGTGGTCACAATGTGGTGAGTGATGGAATGCTTCACCGGTGACTCTCTGGTGTGCGGCTTCGTGATGCTGAAAAAGTCAGTGAGTATTTTAGATGCCAAGCATCTTATGCTCGGGGCTCTGTCCATCCCGTGTCCCGCGTCCCGCGTTCCGCGTCCGGCCACTTTCATGAAGTAGGGAAGCACCCACTATGCGAACCGGAACACTGTAGTACAATATAAGGCCGTCAACCACCACTACAGTCACCAGAGTCATGGCCGAGAGCACAGAGAAGCTGCTTAGCAATGGCTAGGCAGGTGGTGTGTGTCGCCCAGGTTGACTCCATCCCTTGATCTTGCTTGCGTGTGTTTGGGGCGGCTTAGTCCGTCCCTCCTACCCGCGTCCCACACCACCACAGCGCATGCGCGTCTCCTACCCTCTCTCTCTCCTCTCCTACACTCACCCCCTTCTCTCCTCAAGGAATACTCTACTCTACGGAGCGGCGCCCGCGTCCCGAGTCCTACACTCCCACAGCGCATGCGCGTCCCCTTTCTCTCCTCCAGAAATCCTCTACTCTACGGAGCCGCCCCCCGCGTCCCACACCCCGACAGCGGATGCGCGTCCCCTCCCCCCTATCTCTCCTCTCCTACGCTCACCCCCTTTCTCTATTCTAGGAATTGTCTACTCTACGGAGCAGCGCCTGCGTCTCACAGCGCATGCGCGTCCTCTCCCCCCTCTCTCCTACGCTCAGCCCCTTTCTCTGCTGTAGGAATCCTCTACTCTACGGGGCGGCGTCCGACATCCCCACAACGCATGCGCGTTCTCTCCCCCCTCTCTCCTACGCTCACCCGCTTTCTCAACTCTAGGAATTCTCTACTCTACGGAGCGGCTCCCGCGTGCCACAGCGCATGCGCGTCCCCTCTCTCTCTCCTCTCCTACGGTTTCCCCGTTCTCTCCTCTAGGAATCCTCTACGGAGTGGTGCGACAGCTGTGTTGAATATTGTGTAGACGACGACAAATGGCAGTATCATCATTAAGATAAGAATCAGTGTTGGAAAAGAAGAGGTGGGGACGGCGGCTTGTCCTTTTCTCTACATTTTGGTGCCGTGAAACCCGGGAGAAAGGGCCTTCAGAGGTGAGAACGAGCGGATTTTACGAACTCTTGACCGCATCTGTAACCTGAAGGACTTTTGGAACGCCGTAGTTGGGTGAAACTCTTGTGCGAGGCCTAACCGTACCTGTGACCCAGATCGTGAATCATGACATCTCGACGATGCCCGGAGCTTCATCGTGCGATACTTTTGTGACGGATAGCACGTCGACGCCTACTTCGCCTCGTGACGCGGCCGGCCAGTGATTTTCTACGTTTCCGACACTGGACCGGATAATGGAGGCCCTAATCGAAAGGCGTAGTCAAGTACGAAAGACCGTCACGGAAGTCATTGCAAGCATTGAAAGTCTACTGCATCTGGAACGCCCATCACTACGTGAGTTACGGGATCTTCATAGCATTTTGATTGACCAGTACGATGAGCTGAGAAGAATCGACAAAGAAGTAGAGGATACAGTAGACATAGATCATTTAGAAGCAGAGATGGAGGAAGCAGACGTTTATGTTCACCAGATTATTCGAGCGAAGGTTAGAGCCGAATATAAGATCGCAGACACATTGAATGCTCGACAGGCTCACTTGCCCTCAATAAGACAACGTATTAGAAGTGAAAGACAGAGGCAAACACTCTCACCGACTATGTCACCACCATCCAACAATCACGTCTTCAACAGCAATCCTGTCACACAGGAGCTAGACGAGTCGACCTCACGACAAATTTCTGTACCTGTGGGACGCCGACCAATCAGCACTGCTACTGCAGAAAAGACCATTCCCAGCAACCCGCATGGAACAACCGCTTTTTCGAAATACCTGGTCCACACCTTTAGAGCTCTCGTCGACTTGCACTGCGCATGAAGCTACTGAAGAGACATCTGTAACACCTCAGCTGCTAGTGGTGGAAGACATTCCTACGATCGGAAAGCGGGAAGCTTTTGAAGATCCTAAAGGCGATACACCAGATCTTGAAGATGAATGCACGTCGAAGACTACAGCTTCAGACCTCATCATGTCACCGCCACCATGCGTACAAGTGCCTGGAGGAAGCAAGGCAAGGCCAGTTCATTACGCGAATAGAAACAGAAGAAATCCCAAGGAACAACAGAAGCAAGCCCATTGTACTGTTGACAGCCTCTGCTCTTCGAGCAAGCTGCTGACGTCAAGGTTGAAAGGAATGCTTATTTTTCCTCAGATGCAGAACACCAAGACAGCGTCAACACCACATATGAGACAGCCTAGACAAAGGAAAAGGAAGAAGGATGATGCTTTCAAGGCGAACGCAGCCGAGACAAAGGAATCGAGAAAACTTCTCAGAAGTAGCTACTGCAATTCCTCGTGGAGGAGTCTGCGTAACGGATGTTTATGGCGACGAAAACTGATAATCGAATGCACAAGTTCACCGAAGACGACGCGTTCAAAGGCACGAGCATGGCACAAGCGTCGCAAGCACCGCTGGAAAAGCAGGCGCGGGAGGAAACCCGGATTGTCCCACATGGATTGACCTGGACTTGATACAAGTTCTCATGATCAAACAACGTGTACTTAGAACCTGGGTGTATTAGTGTTCTTCGTCTGCAGACGTCCACTGTTGGGGCGCGGAGGATGTTGAATATTGTGTAGACGACGACAAATGGCAGTATCATCATTAAGATAAGAATCAGTGTTGGAAAAGAAGAGGTCAGCGGGTGGGCTTCACCATGGGGACGGCGACTCCTCCTTTTTCTCAACAAGCTGTACACTCCGCTGGGGGCACCACGGTAGTTCCGCGGTATTAAAATGACGGAGCACGCCTCATGCTCTCTCCTGTGCAGAGCCGCGATGAGCGCCCGGGCCGCTGCCGCCAATCGGAAGCGGCGATGTTTCTCCCGCTCAAGCCAGCCATCTCCCCGCTGCTTCGCATCCACACATGGTTCTCTTTAGCAGGAGATGGGGAAGTTTTTTTTGCATACGGCGAAGCGGGTGTGATAGCCCGAAGTCCCGTTGACGAGGAAGTGCAGAGTATACCGCTGATGGAGAGGCGCGTGTTGAGATCGATGAGGCGATGAGCATGCATGTCCACAGCAAGATTGAAAAAAACTGAGGAAGTCAGCCCCAAGAACAGCTTGAGAGACATCAGGGAGGATGAAAATCTAGCGGAACGTATGTCGTAGTCCAAGGTCAAGTGTAAGAGAGCGTTGGCCGTATGTGCGAATGGCGGAATTGTTGATCGCTTGGAGTGGACGCTAACCTGGGCTCATGTGTCGACTAGGCAGCAAGCGCCAGTGATCTTACGAAACATAGAAAATGCGGCATGACTTTTGACCAGTACCACTTACCGCCGTCAGTGGCCGGTCGTCGCATTTCTCGACCAGGAGCATGCGCGAGTGCACTTGAGAGCAGAGGCACCGAATTGGCGGTGGTACCAGCAAACGGTCGATGATGAGCCGTCCCGCGGCGCGTGGGTTGGCCGAAATCCCGGAGAGCGTGGGGGCGTCGAGGAATGCCTATTCAACTGGAACTTGGATCACGGTCGGCGATGCGCAGGTACAAAGTCATCGAGGCGTCTGACAAGGGCGTCCAAACGGTGCTCGATGCTCTCGAGCGGCGAGTCTGCAGCGGTGGCCGGTGGCTATGTGGTAACGGTGTTGAGACTATGTGCACGTCAGTAGTCCGCCACTCGATCAGCCATTTCAGCAAGCGTGTCTACTGGGACATCTCCTGCAGCCACGAGGACCGGGACCATGCTCTGAGGTAAGCGCTCACGCAACAACTCACGCAACAGCTTCTCCTCTTGAGGGGCGGTGTGGCCGCCAAGGAGCTGGCGCATGCGTCGCAGGTGCTGTGATGGGCGACGGTCACCGAGCTCTGTAGCCGTGATGACCTGTTGGAGTCTGCTGTGTTCGGACTCATACTTGCGGGAAATAATAGCTGCCTTCAACGTGTCGTAGGGATGGCTCGGGTGCGGCGACGCTAAAATATCAACTAAGTCGTCGGCTACGTCCGGATTTAAGGAGGACACAAGATGCCAGTACCTGGTCTGTTGGCTGGTGATTTGCTGTAGACGGAAGTGCGCCTCGACTTGCAGAAACCATGTGCTGGGGCTGTTGGGCCAAAATGGTGGCAGGTTGAGATGTTGGAACGCAGCGACCGCAGCCCCGCTAGGTCTGGCGTCTTCTTGGGCGTCAGGACCGGTAGAATGGGTAGTAGAGCCGGCGGGATCCATGCGGGATGATCGGGGCTGCCTGTTCTTTATCGGGTCACCATTAACTGTCGGAGCTAACACGAGAAAGATCCAGCCCTGACAGCGTTGAGTTTTCGAACTGATTTTTTTTATCACGCTGCACCCGCCGTGCGACCGAATGCCAACTTCTTCCTTGACGAGCGCCGCATTCTCAGGCGCTACAAATTCTATTCGTCCCGAGATCGAGCGGAGTCGCCGCCTAGTGGCCACTGCCTGAAGCGTGGGTAGTGTGGATTGCTCCTCGCGTCTTCTGCTAGCCACATAAGGCTAGCATATGCGCGTACCCCATGCTCATCCTCAAAGGGCGGTTTGTCCCGCTGTGTTAGCGCAAGTTTAAGTGCTTGTGCGTTTGCTTAGCACGATATACAGACACATTAGGCCTTGCTCGGCTGTATATGCACTGCATTAAAAAATGTTTGTGCACTTGCCGAGAGCACTGTGTATTCTCCATTCGCCAGGATCATTTCGGTGTAGGTGCCGCTTTGTAGTTCAAGCACATCGCAAAGTGCACTTGGCGTCGTCCCAAACATGAGGACTATTAAGTATTGCGTGAAAGCAGCGTTTTCGCGACCCTGTAGTGAACGAAGTTTTGCATTGTTGTTAGTTAAGTATTGCGTGAAAGCAGCGTTTTCGCGACCCTGTAGTGAACGAAGTTTTGCATTGTTGTTAGGTGTCTAACTGCGGCGCTGTTGCTTATCGGTTATGCGACGAGCTTTAATTGTGCTTGAGATAGCCTTTTATTGTACGGCCCTGGTCCCATCGCAGCGAAATATTTCTGTCTAGTAAATTCTTACACTTCGGTACTTAAATTGTCCCTTAAAAAGAATAGAAAATAGAATGACACGGAGGTGATTAAACTTGAGTCGCCGTGCGCAATTCTAATATTGGGTGAAATTTATAGAGACGCACACGTGTGCTTTGATCTGGATTCGCTTTAAACAATCCAGATGTTCAAAATTAATCCCGACGGCGTGCCTCACACTTATGTCGTTTAATTTCACGCAAAACGCCATCCTTTTTTCTTTTTTTTTACAATGTATTGAGCGCTTTTGTGGCGTTGTCATAGACTGACGGAAGGATTGGACATTACTCGCTTGAAAAAAAAGAGAGTTTTTGTCCCATCAAATAAGCGAACCTTTGTTGCATCACTTTCATGCAGATAATCAATCGAAGAAAGCTGCGTGCTGAACTGTTACCCTTTTTTACTGTTATTGCGAGGCACGTAAATTTTCTGAATAAGCTAATCAACTGTCCTACGTCCATTTCATGGAGAATTGAATAAAAAATGGGCATGCGTATTCGCGGTTATTTCAACTCATCGGCCAAAATTATGGAAAAGCAAAGAATGAATTAATCGCACTACAGCAGTGCGAAGTAGGCGGCACACCAGCTCAACACTTACAAATAAATATACAATAAACGTCACATAGTGCGAAAACGCAGACACTCTCGCCAAGCGCGAACATCCCTTTCAATGGCATATTGCGTTTATCTCACAAGTAATAATAACGTTCGGCGAGCTTCGTGCATCCATTCGGCAATATATATATATATATATATATATATATATATATATATATATATATATATTGTATGAGTAGGCTGCAGTCAGCGCATTTTATTTACCGACAATCGGCTCACACCGCTCAAAAAATGCGCCGCTGCGTGCATTTGTATGCGCGCCGCCGGCCGCCTATCCACACTAGCGCGGTGACGGTGCTGCCGCCTGTAGCCCGATCTCGGGGCGAATACTCCACAGAGCGGCGCCCACGACAGGTGGTGCGACAGCTGCATAATCCGCTGGGGACGCCACGGTAGTTCCGCGGTATGAAAATGACAAAATCGCGCGCGCCTCATTCTCTCTCCCGTGCAGCGCTGCGATAAGTGCTCGGGCCGCTGCCGCGAAACGGGAACGGCGATGTTTCTTCCGCTCAAGCTAACCATCCCCCCTGCTTCGCATCCACACATGGCTTCCTTTAGCGGGCGATGGGGAACTTTTTTCCCGAAAAGACGAAGTTCTTTTATGGCTTATGCGACAAATTCACGAGTCCCTGTAGTGGGCCATACACGGTCGTCGAACAGACATCCCCTGTTAATTACTGCGTTTCTCCTCTTAGCACTCCATCTGATCACCGTTTCCGTGGAACAGATATAGTGCGTGTATCTCGTTTAAAGCCTTAAGCTCGACGCACGTCATGATACTCTCAGGCGTCCAGGCGGCCACTTCCATCGCTCGAGGGCATTAGTGTGAGCGTGACAAGTGAATGGCTCTTCAGTCTCTTTGCATATCATCATCACTTGTACAGCTTCGTCATCTGTACATATCATTATCAATGTGAGCTAGCTCGAGCCCGGCTGAATAAAGCAGTTCCTCATAATATTTGCGTTAAAAGCAAAAAGCTAAGCAATGCGCACATACCAGTTTTTATAACGCTTAACCGTTACGATTTGTTTTTTCACATGGACAAGCGCATTGATAAGATATAGCATTAGATTTTAATTGGTGCTCATTTGCAGTGAGATGCCCGTAGCGCTGAACACACGTTCATTTGTGAGGACATAAAAATGCACATATGACAAATCTGGGCTCGTAGGTGGTACGGTCATTAACGCAAGTATCGTAGCATCACACTAAGTGCACTCTTCTGAAAAAAAAAACAGGCTTTCATCGAACCAGGTTGAAGAAACAAAAATGAGCTATGTAAAGCGTGACGCAGAGCTTTTTGGCATAATCTGTAAAATCAACGCATGACTTTTTGTATATGATATTTAGCATTACGACTAAATATTGGAACAATAAAAAGCCATCTTACTCTCCATTGTTCCCGATAAGTTGGAAAGGAAGCATAGGTTGTACCAAAACATAGGCACCAAAAGTCTTGCAAAAACAGCAAGCAAAACATTCCTCCCATCTCTGCTGTCTTGGAATGCATAATACTTTGTGATTTAGGGACAGCTAGAAACCTCTATTTATAGAACTGATCAAGAGAAATACAATAAAATAATGCTAACTTCCTCCAACATCTCACTATTGAAGTTTTATTGGCAATTTTGTATTTTTCCTAACTTAAAGGTTCGACTGCTTTTATATACACTCAAATAACAATGAGCAGGCTTAAAAGGCGCTTTTTTGTACAGATCACTTAACTTTTTGCTCTTTAAAACAAAGGCACCCACCTAAAAGACTTATATACTTCAAGCAATAACGTAGCCTATGGGTGTGTGGCTTGTACACGCAATTAGGTCTTTTGTCCTGGGTCAAAAGAACGTTGGATGCTGGTTTTCCTGCTGTTAAGTACAGCTACATGTTAGCGTCAGTGTCGCACGATTGCTTAGTTATGATGCTACATGGGTGTTTTTTGTTCTGAAGACGAGCTGACGGACATGATACGAGTGGTAATGGAATCATTTCTAAAGATACTTACAGAATTAAAAGGCATGATCAATTTCAGGCTTAAAGTAAAAACCACAGCATATCCGCGGAGTGAATGATGATGAGTGGGCGAAGCTCCGGAGGTACAGTCGCGCGCGATATGAAGGTTATCGCGGAAGCGTTGATCGGTACGCTCGCGCGATAACCTTCATATCGCGCGCGACTGTACATCATCAAAGACGTGATGGTGGTTGGTTGCATGTGGTCAAACGATATGCATGTGAGACCATATCGCGATTCCATGTGTAGTATGGCATCGCGATCGTCATCGTCATCAGCGTCATCGTTATGACGCATAGTGGGTACATTCCATGTGGTGTGCCGTGATGGCAGCGTCATCGTCATCACACAGGGAGATACTGCTGGTTACGCAAGTGGCTACTACGTACTATAAACTACAAGGGACGCACGACCCACGGCATAAGGAGCTTCGCCCCTAATAACAGATTTTTGGCACAACAGGAACTGTCTGAGAGTGGTACGAGATGAGCGCACAAAAGGATGCATCACCACCAAAAGCCCGCATTGCCACCAACGTCTCAGAGCACTGAATATCAGTTCGAAATCCTATATAAAGTGTCGATGAACATGCCATAATTGCTTCATAATATCATAACTGTTCACTTAGCGCAAATATTTGACAAAGGGCCAAGGAAGGCACGAAGATGAGCGGTAGCTTTCAAAAAGTTGATTTTTGAGAGCGGAGAAAATTTGTTCTCGATATGAGAAAACTAAACAAAAAACAACCCATAAGCAGACAGCTGCCATGCGCGAGCAGCCTAAATTTAATTTAGGAAAATTGCTTATTTCCGCAATTCTAGGTTGGGAACGGCCCGAGGAAGTTCAGCCTGATCTCCTGAAACGGTCGCCGAGCAGTCTCGATCGGCCGAAGAATACCTGCTGGTCTTATGGGAGGTGTCTTGCGTTGCTGACAGTATCGGCATGTGCCTAGGTAGTGAGCAACGTTGGCTGCAAGGTGCCGCTTGTACTACTATCCCAGTATTCTTGTGAACGTGCGAGAAATATTGAGGTGTCCTGGCATCTGATCATCGTGCAGGGCCTGGAGAAGTTCTGATCGCAATTCTGAAGACGCAACGAGACGGTTCATCGCTCGAAGCGGCGCGAAGTTGTTATGGAGAACGGCGTTTTGCAAGAAAAACGACGCCAGTGTTTGGTTCAGTACCTTGCAACAACGGTGCTCCTGCCCTCGCGGTATTCCACAGGGCCCCTGAGTTCGAGGTCGGCTCGTTGTAGTTCAGCGAAGTCATCAGCACTGATGGTTCGTAAGAAGCAGTCTTCACCATGGTCGTCCGGCGTCGGTGGGTTGAGAGGCACCACACGGGCAGTCGGAGTCGTAGTGTTTTCTTCCGCACTTGTAAACGACGGTAATGTCGAATGTTTGAGGTCTCAGACTCCACAGTGTGAGATTACCTGAAGGCTCCTTGAAGCTAGCTAACCACCACAAGGCGTGGTGGTCGCTTACAACTTTGAAAGGCCTGCCTGGTAGGGACGAAGTTTGGATTTAGCCTAGATGAATGACGTGAAAATTCCTTAACTAAGGGTGTGTAATAAGCGCAGAAGGCGAGAAACTGGCGTGCAGATTTCTTGTCGGTGGACGGCGGCGATGTCAGCAAGTTTGCGCGGGTCGGGTCGAACTCCAGACTTGCTAATCACGTGGCACAAGAACAACAGCTCCTCGACCGCAAAGCGGTACTTTTCCGGCTACAGGGTGAGTCCGGAGGTTTTGACTACTTGAAGTGCAGCTTCCAGGCGCCGGAAGTGTTCGGCGAAAATTGTGGCAAACAACGACGTCGTACAAGTACACAAGGCAAGTCTGGCTATTCAAACCAGCCAGTACTGTATCACTGACACATTGGAAAGTCGCAGATGCCAAGCAACAGGCCGTGTGGTGTTATGAAGGCAGTCTTTTCTCGGTTTGTCTCGTCGATTTCTAATTACCAGTCACCGGTCTTGAGATTTATGGACGAAAAGTAGGTCGCGTTGCGTAATCGATCCAGGGCCTCGTCTATTCGGGGAAGAAGATACACGTCCTTCTTCGTGAGTTTGTTCAAGCGGCGATAATCCATGCAAAAACGTAGTTTCATTACTATTGCGATAGCAATTATATGCGCACTCTCAGCTGATTTTCGCCGTCATCGTCTTTCGATGTCGTCATGTCCCGTATATGTATGTGTACATATAAAAAAGGCATAAAGAAAAATAAATCACTAGAAAAAATTCCAAACCACCTGACCGGGGATTCGAACCAGCGATCCCTCGTTCCACAGCCTGCTGCGCTAGCCAACACAGCCACACGCCATGCTCGTGCCAGCGATATAACGGCGAGCTGTTCATATGCACCATTTGCCGCTCGCGGTAGGCAGATCTCGGAACAGCTTGAGCATGTTTTCTATCACGCAACGCTTTTACAATTTCTTTCAAATTGAAAACTGCCCTTGAGGTGCGCACGAAAAAATGGCTCCCTTCTGCATCACTCATTATGTAGAACGAAAAAAAAGAACACCGGGCACACTTCGCGTCAGATGCCATCGCGCGGCAGGAGACGCAGAGGGGTCATTCCACGTGCCGTAGTTTAAAAGAAAAAGAAGTATCAAACAGCGTCGAAAAGTCATATAATCATATAATCAATCCTTGGTCCATCCCCCCTGAATGGGTATGAGCCATGTCAGAGGCAACAACAACAAAAGCGTCGGCTTCTGCCTTGGGGACAATGCCAGCCCGTTGCTCAAATACAAAAACGTAACAACTGCGACAGTTGTTGGTTCACGCTTGTCCTGTGTATATCTATGCGTCCTTTTCGAGTGTCCTTCTTTGTGCTGCGGCGGCGCGTTGCAAGTATCGAGCTGCTGGTCGTTCTTCGTGAGACAAACTAATTTCTTGCTCTCGCATTCATTGCTTCGCCCTAGTGGCAAAACTGACTTTTTTTCCTAACTAACACCACGGGTGACTCCCACGGACACTTGGACGGCTCAATGATGTCGCTTAGCATTTCGTCGAATTGCCTTTTCAGATGCGAAGCATCTTATGGACGAGCTCTGTCCCCCCTATTGTCCGCCGTGGCCAGATGACGATGACGATGACGCTGCCATCACGACACGTGCAAGGTAACCATTTCATGGCATGACGATGACGCTGATAACGATGAAGAATAAGGGCGTTCCCGATTACACATTCTCTTTCTTTATGTTTACAGCGCGAAAAAACAAGGAAACTTACTAAGGCACACATACAACAGGACACAGCGCTGACTATCAACTGAAAACTTTTTATTCAGGAAACGGGTTTATAAAGGGAGGGGACGAACCTGCGCTCCCTGAATAAAAAAGTTTTCAGTTGATAGTCAACGCTGTGTCCTGTTGTATGTGTGCCTTAGTAAGTTTCCTCGTTTTTTTTCGCGCTGAAAACATAATGCACCAATACCAACTTGCCCAGTTTACTGTACTCCTAAATTCTCTTTCTGCCATCACGGCACAGCACATGCAAGGTACTAACTATACGTCATGACGATGACGACGACGCTGATGACGATGAAGAATAAGCGCGTTCCAGATGAGTAATCTCAAAACAAAAAACAATTTTTTTTAAGCCTGTTACTGAATTTCTAAGCAAGATCGGGAATGTAGTGTCTGATCTGCAACAATTATTGCACTCTTCCCATTTTTTATGTACGTTCTTTTTTCCTTGTGTTATTAATATTAATACTTGAAATATAAAAAAAAGGATTCATATCATCAATTCTTGGCCAATCCCCCTGAGTGGGTATGAGCCATGGCAGAGGAATCATCATCATCATCATCACCACAAATTCTCTTTCTTCAATGGATGAAAACGATCTTGAACCCGCAAAGCGGCGCTGTCTACAACAACGGCAAAAACACATCGTATATACTTTACACACGTGTTGTCACTCATTTACATGCGCGAGTGGGAAACGTCACGGGTGATTTACGGTAAGAACGATCCCGAGTGCTTTGAATACTTCTGAGGGTTTCCTTACGGGGAGAAGTGCGCGAATTTTATGGCCTCGCGTTCTGGCGTTGCAATCCAGTAAGGGCTCTGATGAGGTGGTCTGGCACATTGTTATGGTTTTGCTGGGGGCAGCAGCGCGACGCGGACTGACGACTAAAGAAACGTATTCACACAGGCGATGACTGAGAACTGGTTTTATTTCTTCACACATGCGGTAAATAAATAGAAAAAAATTGATCACGCGGCGTGTTTATATCGTGACGGCGTCACCTGATCACATCGTTCAAGAACTGCACTTCTTTGTTATGCCGACCAACCGACGTCTGGCTGACGCACGCGCTCTAGTTTAAGTACATGTGGTATGCTTCCACAATTAGTACTTGGTACGCTATCTGATGTTTCACATCAGATAGTGTACAGAAGTACTAACCAACTCTTAGGAAATACGTACCTTGAATGATGTCCCTCGAACAAGGCTGCTGGACAACGAAGCTCGCAGCATGAGTCTGGCCGTCAGTCGTGACTCTCACCGTGCACACTGCAGTCGGCGTTAACAGGTGAAGTGCAGCTGTCCGATTTTCGGGACTATTCCAAGCGGTCCTTACTTTTCCGCTTGACGGCGACGGGGCCACTGACAACGGAGTAATCGGCTCAGGTGTCGACCAGTGTGGTTACCTTGTGGCCATCAATAAGCCCGTCGATGTCAGTAGTTCGTTGTCTGGTGCTAAGGTTGGGTCGCATGGCTGCGTAGGCTTGTTGCGTTGCTTCTACGTGCTTCTTCTTCCGATGGCGTAGTTCCATCGTTCGGACTGCCTAAGGCTTGCGGCGTGCTCTTCACACTCGTCAAGGCGTCACAGACGATGGCGGCGGATCATCGGTATTTCGTCGTACAGCATCCGCACGTCCATTGGTTGCTGCCCTTAGTTTTCCGGGTAAGAGCTCGCGTATTGGCCCCCCTGGAGGTTCTGTGCACTACCGTCACTGCGGCGAGATGTATCCGCCTCGTGCGCTGCTGCTTTGAGCTGTACAGGTGGCGCCACCAACGGCGAACGGTGGCGAAACGCGGCAACGCGCGGCTCATAGGCGCCTTGCGCAAAGCGCCCGCTACTAACCGTTTCCTCTTTTTAATCAATTTACATTCTGGTTTGATATTTGCACTGCCGACGCTGCTCCACTAGACAGCCGTGACGTTTGTTACGTCGATTGTTCTATTTTATTTGTTTGAAAATGACAGGCCCGTTTATTATTACTGTGCACGTGCGTGATGCAATACATGCGTTTCTAACGTGCATGCGTTGAAGTTGTTCGCGTGATCTGCTAACACAGACGAAATAAAAAAAGAACTGTTGCAACATAAACAGACTTCTTGTTTTATTGAACACTCTAAACAGCACAACAACAATGTACATCGCGGCTGTATGCTTGCTTAGGAAACGCATAAAAGACACACGTTTTCATCTTTGTACAGCACTTACCTATACGGCCAAAAGAAAAAAAACGGTTAGCTAACTTGACGTTGTAACAGGCGCCACACAGCTGCATAATAATGTGTGAAAGTACTATAGTAAATGACCCACAATCTTTCGCACTGTTTTTTTTTTATTATTATTTCACAGACCGTACAAAAAATTGAGGAACTTCGAACTGCATTACAACCACATATTTCTGAAAATCTAATCACTTTCATCGCCGAAGCCACGATCCTCTATCACATGTGCTTTAAATTACGTCGAAGATTACTCAGGTTTATACAGGAAATGCGCACACGCGGCATTACTCAGATTTATATAGGAAATGTGTATGCGTGTGGCTAGATTCTCGTATGCTAGATTCTCTTGTGGTACGTGAAACTCCACATAAAATGCGATTCTAGAAGTAATTATTGTTCGTGGACTAGCGAGCATAAAGAAGGGCGACTACTTACAGCCTCACTTGCCTTTTTAAAAACTGTATTCCAACTGCAATTCAATATTAACCGACGCAACAGAACAACCCACTTGCTACCACACAGTGTTATGAAGCAGACGCGCGAAGCCAGGCGTGGTGTTTCAACCACGGTGGTGGTTTCAACTGTAGCACAATCGTGCGCGTACAGTAACGTCGTAAAGGTTGCCGTCATATCAGCGGTTCCCACGATGTAGCACCTGTTCCCCTTCTCGGGTCATCAAACCGCTGCTACGGCGAAAACTACTCATAATTGACTGCCAAAGAAAAACGCCGTCTTGTAGGAGGCCATCTTGTACAGCCAACGAACAAAAGTGCACGACTGAAGGATCTGAAGCATTTCCGTTGATGCGATGGCAGCTGAGAGAAGTCAAGACTGACCGTCCGACGTGTGGCCATCATGATTACACAATTTTAACTTCGCAACATCCAAGAAGGACGCGACAGAAGCGATGAGCCCACCCGGTTTTGTTCGGTGCGCTGGTGACCGCACCTCCGCAAAGCGCGCGCTCCCACAGCAACCGAAAGAAATAAAAAAGGGGGAGAGAGGAGTTGACTTGAAGGAAACGAAGGCGGTGGTAGCGAGGAGGTGTCTAGTCGCCGGTGTGAAATATTTTCGAGAGATGGCGCTCGTTTGTTTTTGCACAACGGATGCGCAAACTTCATTCAAAATGCATGGGATCCTATGGCGGTTTGCATGAGGGTGCGACCGCGTTTGCCCAGCGGTGGCGCCACCATACCGGTGCACGAGGCGGATTGGCCTGGCGAAGGCGATCATTAAATTGGTCAGTAAGATCGTCACTGTGTTCCTGCGAGGTTGTCGGCGGTGTCGCGGGATCGTTTACCTCGATATGGACTCGGCGTGTTGAGGCGAAGCCGCGAAATCCCATGGAATGGTATTCGAAACAACAGTCGGTATGGCCGGCTTCCCCGCAGTGGTAGCCAAGAGGTCCGTGGTCAGGGGCGCGCAAAACGTCGGTTTTCTTTGGGGATCTCATTGGCCAACATGCCGACGGCACGGTGTGGCTGGTGGCGCCATCGGTGTCCGTCGATTGTACTGTGGTGCTGCGGTCTCTTGACATGGGTGCAGAGGGAAAGTGTGACTCCTCGGACATATCGGGGTCTCCGTGGTGGAAAATGAGGTCGTTTCTTCCGTAAGGTGCGTCGGCATTTACATAGGTGCTATCTAAAATTCCATTGTTATCGCTAGCGGCCGCGTAAATTCCAGAACCAACACTAATGTTGGCGTTGCGCGGTTAATGTAATCAGAAGGTTTTTCAGATTATCTAGATGGTTCCCTGTCATTTGGGCGCGGTTTGCGCAAGGAACCAGTTAGACGTGTAATGTAGCGGTATCATAAAAATAGAAAGAATGGAGCGCGTGTGCAAATATTGTCACATACGGCACATTGGCGAAACCGGAGAGCCTGTTAATGTTCGATTAAACGGGCATCGTGCGGAGACGTCGAAGAAATTACCAAAATCGATGACACATCACTGTAATGTAGCAGGCCACAACTTAGACGCCCTCAAATTTTACATCCTTTAGTCAAATTTCGGGTACCCAACAGAAAGAAGATACGCAGAGTCAATCCTTATTCACAAGTTTAATGCACCCCAGCCAGCATCTATGAAGTTCCAAAGGGAGCCCGTGACACTTTCAGACATAGCACATACCCAGGCAGCACGCCGGCATTGGACCGATCTCGGCCCAACGTCGGCAAACGTCGGCGGCAATATTAGCCCCATGTCGGCAAATCACGCTCACGCTACTTTTACCCACATCGGTCCGATGTCGGCTAGCCGGCGTTGGGCTGATGAGGGCTTGCCGGCGCCGGGCCGATGAGGGCTTGCCGGCGCCGGGCCGATGAGGGCTTGCCGGCGTTCGGCCCATGACGGCTTGCCAGCGTCGGTCCGAGACCGGCCTGCCGTTATTCAACAGATGATGGCAAGCCGTCATTGGGCCTATGTAAGCTGGCCGATGCTGGCGTGGTGTCGGCCTCACCGACATCGGGAAGCCGCCGGTGCGACGGTTAGCACTCCTTATTATGGTAATTTACCGTGCGGTGAGTAAGGTAATATATTGTGCCGTTGTAGTCTGCACGTAGCCAGTTTAGATGGGGACACCGGCGGTAGTTGCTGGATGCCTACAGTAGGTTGAATAAAAAGACTGATAAACGTATTATAAACTGAAACGGCTGCGTGGCGACCATGCATAGTTCGGTATTCCTGTGATTACTGTACTGTAAGTCAGCAGTGCAAAAAAAACCTATTCGCAGCACAACGGCATTCATCGACTACCGTTGGCTCCCTGTTCGGTAAATACTTCGTAAGCAGAACGACCCATTCGGGGTCTTATTGTAGTATTGAGACCCAGAATTCTATGGAAGCGTGCAAGGCCGAGAAGAAAAGTCAATATTGTCTCCAACACACCTAATAGGTTGAAAGTCCTGCTGCATCAATTACGCATGCGTCTAGGTAATGAAGGAGCACCACATTTGCAACGTGATAAACAGACATTTATTCACACATATGAACACACGCCAGCAGTTCCGGAATAATGATGCCATAAAAGGAACACCTAAACATCTATAGATACCGTAGCCAACATCTACAACGATCCCACAGCCACCGTATTCCTCATGAAAAACGCGAAAATATGATCGAGAATGGGGTCAGGCGAAGAGTTACAATATTTTCAATGTTATTCACGGCACATTCAGATTAAATATTTAAAAACACGGAACGGGAAAAAAATATTACTCAGAATTAACGAAGAATATCATAGCTACTTGTGTTTTGTGGACGATATCGCGCTTTGCGGCAATGACGGTGACGAATTACGAAACAAAAAAATGATGGGGTGATGTAAACGAAAGAAGCCGGATTAAAGATGTACCCGAAGAAAACAAACATCATATTAGGCGGCCCGGCGAGAAAGGGAGATTACGGGTGGCAAACAGACTAGAAGAGCATGTATACGGCTAGTTACTAACAGATGAGCCCCCCTCCCCCCCCACCCCATGTTTATCAAATTCACCGAAAAGTAAGGTAGGGTTGGTTCGCAAACGTTAGTCCATCGTAACACATGACTGGAAATTAAATTACCCCTATCCTTTAAGCGGAAATCACAATTATTTTAGTCATGACTTATGGGACAGACACATGAATAAACTACAGCACGCGACCTGAAAAACGTTGCGGAAGAAGACGAAAAAATGCTGACTCTCCCTTCTTAGGAGCACGGCTCCGCCTCCGACAATAGTGTGCCCCCCCCCGTGTCCCCTCCCCCCTCCACAAGATGTCGTCTGTACCCCTCCACAAGATCTCTGTTGGCTACGTGGATCGCTTGTTCCAACGTGTCGCTACGTGAAAACTTTCCGTACACCATGTTGTAAACGCATTTTTTATCGTATTTCCCATGCAATAATAGTAAAATTAATGAAATCCTGGGTTTGACGGAATCCCGTCTGGCCGGGAGGAGGCATTGCAAAAGAAGAAAAAACGCCGACCGCAATAAAAAAAGTCACAGTTTCACCGCAAAGGTGAAAGCAATGAATGCGATAGCAAAAAATTGTAATGTTATCCGAAGTGAGGCTGGCAGCTAACTCTTTTTGAATCCGATCTCACGCAACTCTAGAAAACGGTGGTTTAAGAGCATGCGGCCGCTCCAGGGAAACACTGCTCACCACATTCTCTTGGCGTTGAGAGCGCAGCACGTAGAAGGGTACACCGGCCCCGCGCTGTCGGCCGCCGAGAAGGGGCGATAACGCGCGCGCCCGCGCTCGTAAAATCGAAGGTCGCCCCCCGCTCTCGGCCGCCGAGAAGGAGAGATAACGCGCGTGCCCGCGCTCGTAAAATCGAAGGTCGCTCGAGCCCCTCCCCCCCCTCGCGTCTTTTCACGCTCACGAACGACGGGCGGGGCCGGTTATGTATATACATATACACATACGGCAAATGACGGTCAGCAAAAGTCATGAACAACTAGCTCATCAACACTCCTTGTTGAGCTTTTCACTACTTTCACAAGGCAAAATTATGTGTAATCACTGAAGCAAATGCGTTTGTTACGCTTCACCACAACATGCGCGTGTGTAAATGCGTGCACACCCACAGACAAGAAAGTATTCGTGCAGTTTATAAGCACTCACACCATGCGGTCAGCGGCTGAAAGAAATGTAAAGGATATAGCGCTAGAAATATTCAAATTCAAATTTTTATTTACCAGACAATACTGGAAGGTCGCCGAGGCTAAAAGCCGTGAGAACGGCTTGACAAAGGCCCTGGTGACCTGTACATACACATGGCAGTAGTGCGGAAATGAATCAAGGTACATACGTGCAAGTACAAAAGAAAACAGGAACAATACATAGTAATTCAGAAACAATTTCAGAACTGATTATTTAAGATACATATTATAAATGTGTAAAAAGTGTTTCAGAAATCAATGTACACTGTGGATATACCATCTTATACATTGACACCTATACACTCAAAAGCACACATATATACATTTAATCAATGTACACTGTGCATAGACCATATTATACATTGACACCTATACACTCAAAAGCACACATATATACATTTAATCAATGTACACTGTGCATAGACCATCTTATACATTGACACCTATACACTCAAAAGCACACATATATACATTTAATCAATGTGCACTGTGCATAGACCATCTTATACATTGACACCTATACACTCAAAAGCACACATATATGTAGCGTTCCTACTAGGAGCTACCACATTAAATAGACATAACCTCAGATAGACGGGTGTCATCCGCCATTTTATTTTTAACTTCCTCTCCTTCACTTCTCCCCTTAGTTCACTTCTTCGTCTTCTTTCATGCACTCGTCGCAGACCGCTTCACTCTACCGGACTTCTTTGATCACACCTCCTGGTGTAATACTTGAATACGTTCCCAATGGCGGCACACTCTTTTTGACCTGAGGCTCCAGTGTACCACACGTTCTTCAAGATTGCGTGCTGAGATGCCGTCCGAACAACTTGGAATGGTCCGTAATATTTAGCACTTGAAGGTGCTATTCCTTTTCGTACAAGGATGTAATCTCCAGGTTGTATGTGCGGTATCTCGCTATTGTGCCTTTTATCAAAGTTTCTCTTCATCCGGCGTTTGTACACTTCCTGTTCTTGGACACTTTTCTTGACTTCGGTAAGGTCGAGATTTTCTAGGAGGCCGAGCTCACGATCTGCGGAAAGTATGGGCGCTGTCCCGGAAGCAGCGAATTGAGGACTGCAGCCTAATCCCGTGGTGTATGACCGATTATGATGTTTCACGGCGGCCTCAAGGCAGCACTTCCAGCCACCTGCGAAGTCAGGATACATCTTCAGGAACTGCTTAATATCCCTTATAGCCCGTTCTGCTAATCCATTGGCTGCAGGGTGATAGGGAGACGAATATTTAATAGTTATTCCTCGATCACTAGCCCATGTTTTTAGCTTGGCACTCCGAAAAGCAGGACCGTTGTCGCAGACTAGCGTCTTGGTGTGCTGGAAGCACTCATCTTTAAGTAGACTGATGACGCTGTTGGCATCTTCTTTTCCTGCTTTAGCCTTGATCATCCTTGTGCATTCATCAATTGACAGGAGAAAAGCTTGTGTTCGCCTGACTCCTTCCCCCTTCTTTCTGAGCTCTGCAAAGTCTAAATGAACAACTTCGAAGGGCATTCTTGAATATTCCGGGTTTGTCATAACGTCTGTCGATTGCTTGAACTTCACTTTGTTCACCTGGCAAATATCGCATGTGCGGATGTAGTCGCTGATGTCGTTTTTCATGCCTGGCCATGTGAACCTCCTGAGTAATTTCTTATATGTGCGCCAGAAGCCGTCGTGTCCACCTTGATCCAGGAGTGTCATGGTAGAGATGAAGAATCCTTTGAACCAGAGTGGGTGGTACATGGTACTTTCCATTAATGAATTGGAGATCTTCAGTACCTTCCCATAGCTTAATATGATTGATCGTTTCTCGATCTTCACTTGACTCCTGTACAAGCAACCTAGACAGTGCGTCGGCATCGGTGAGAAGTGGGCCAGGACGGTGCGAAACTATAAAATCGAATTGTTGCAGGTAGTTGATCCACCTAGCAATGCGTCCTTTTGGTTGTGCCATATTCAACAGTTGAGTCAATGCTTGATGATCCGTGAAAAGCGTGAATTTGGCGCCTTCAAGGTAAGTTCCAAAATATTGGATCGCCTTTAGGACAGCCAGCGCTTCTTTTTCGGTAGTAGAATAATTGATTTCAGCTGGTTTTAGGGTATAACTGTAATGCCCCACAACGTAGTGCTTTGTCTGATCAGCCTGCTTGGAGGGTTTCTGATAAAGAACTGCACCGGTTGCGTAGTGGGATGCGTCCGTGTTCAGCACAAAAGGCAGAGAAAAGTCCGGTATTCGCAATATTGGATCCGATGATATTTGCTTTACTAGCTCACAGTAAGCGGCTTCGCACTCCTGGTTCCATAGGAAAGGCGTGTCTTTTTGGGTTAAGCGTGTAAGGCACCTGGTTTTCAGTGCATAGTCTTTGATGAATGCCCTGAAGTGTCCTGCCAGGCCAAGAAAAACACGTAGAGAGTGCATATCATAAGGCTTTGTCAGCTTCGAAATTCTGTCTACTGATTCTTGTTTAGTGCTTTTGGTATTGCCGTCGAACACGCTTCCAAGAAATATAACCTTATCTTGAAAGAAAGCACTTTTCTTGAAATTCACCTTGAGTTCAGAACGCCTAAGAGCTTCAAGAACTTTTGAAAGATGACACCGGTGGTCCTCTTTTGTCTTTTAGTACACAATGATGTCATCGATGTATACATTGCCGAAGACGCCCAAATGAGGTTTCAGAATGTCTGTCATAATCTTCTGGAACCACGCAGGAGAATTCTTCCAGCCAAATGGTAGGCGGTTATACTCGAACAAGTCAAAAGGGGTTGTAAAGGCTGTGTACTTCTTCGTTTCTTCAGTCAGTGGGATCTGCCAAAACCCCTTGCAGAGGTCTATTCGTGAAAAGCAATGACACCCACCACTTTCGTCAATAATGTCGTCGATTCTTGGCATTGGGTAAGGTATCAGTGCCGTTTGACGATTAAGAGCTCGGTAGTCTGTACAGACGCGGAATGTCCCATCTTCTTTTGGAGCAATAGTTAATGGGAGAAGCAAATGGGGATACAGAAGGACGGATAATACCTGCATCCAACATTTCTTGCAACTTCCTTTTTGAGCCACACCTTTTTATCTCTTGACATATTATAAGGAGCTCTGCGAACTACTGTTTTTTTCAGCAAGCTTGAAAGGAACCACATGAGATGTCATCGCCGGAGGGTAGCTACCCAGACATGTAAGTTCTGGATACTTCCTTGTGATGTCCCCCCTGGTCGAAAATAAGGCTTGTTACGTTGGGTACCTTAGGAAGATCAGCTGTTGTTACGTCATCCTCCACCTTTAGCTTGTCGTCCCAATAGATGTTTATTTTAAGCCTTTTCATGTCTGGGCGGGACAAAAGAAAGTCGTAGGTGACGTCAGGAATTGCCAGTACGTCGCTGGTAATGGAGTGTTCTTGAAATTCAATAGTCAGGGTTATCCATTCACTGTGTGTGCTCACTGATCCATCGTAGGCTTGCACGCGCAATGCCCTACCCGCATGTAGACGACTGGCATCCACTCTACTCTTATTAATTATGGAGAGCGAAGCACCACTGTCAACAAGGGCCTTCATTTTGGTGCCGTCTACCTTAATAGGGGCATAAAGTAATGTTGATGAGATCAGATAAACTGTCTCGGTGTAACTTTTTGCTGGGGTCTTCTCATCGAAGGTAGTTGGCTTATCTAGAAGAGTTCTGTCATGTAATGCAGTAGCCTGTCCATCATCGTCCCACTGATAGTCCCTTCCAAGAGAACAGTTATTAGATTGAGCTGTTGAACCTTCATTATACTTGTGAAGACCCTGTGCTTGTTCACCAAGTCGGTGCCCTCGCGAAATAGATGTTCGTACTGTGGTCTGTACACATCGCAGAAGGTCGTCGAATGTTGTTGGATTATTGAGCTGTATGTCTCTGCGGATGTCGGTGAAAAAGCCTTGCGTTATCAAAGCTACCACTGTAGATGACGGTAGCTGCGGTTCTGCAGAATGCAATAGGCGGCGCTTCTCAAGGCAGTACTCGAATACAGAGCCAGACGAGTATCTCAAGCTCCGTGCCGCATCCCATCTTTCTACAGCATTGCCTCGGAAAGCCTCCAGAAAATTGCTTTTCCATAGTTGCCAGCAAATTGGCGGTTTATCCAACAGTTGCACATCGTACCACTTTCTCGCAGTGGCACCTAAATAACGACGCATATTTAAAATCTTTGTGTCGTCCTTTTTCCACATATTCGTGTTGCATGCGTGCTCATAAAACGACATCCAACGCTCAGCATTTGGCGAGTCTCCTTCAAAAATATCCGGTTCTACAATGTGCTGCACCGATTTGTCTCGACTAAGCAACTCGGCCAACATCCTCATTATTTCGGTTTGTTGCACCAGGCACTGTTGCTGTTGTTCAATGCCAGACAAAACCAAGCTCACCTTCTCGGAAGGCGTTTCCTGCTTGACGGTGCCACGGCGAATAGGTTCCAAGACGAGTTCGCTGAGTGTCTGAAGCTGTAGGTTCACTGTGACTGATCCTGTTTCCACGAGGGCTTGACGTGTCATCGAGGCTTCTTGCAGTACAACGTCGATAAGTCCGGTAGAGCTAACTTCGCGAGGAATGTCCGTCGCTGGCTCACCGTGCACTTGGTAGCGTTTGAAGACAAGGGCCTCCGATGACGCCACGTCGATGAAAAATGTAAACCACATGCTTGGTCTTCAAAAGTGGTCGGCTGCGCCAAAAATGTAGCGTTCCTACTAGGAACTACCACATTAAATAGACATAATCTCAGATAGACGGGTGTCATCCGCCATTTTATTTTTAACTTCCTCTCCTTCACTTCTCCCCTTAGTTCACTTCTTCGTCTTCTTTCATGCACTCATCGCAGACCGCTTCAATATATACATTTAATCAATGTGCACTGTGTATAGACCATCTTATACATGACACCTATACACTCAAAAGCACACATATATACATTTAATCAATGTACACTGTGCATAGACCATATTATACATTGACACCTATACACTCAAAAGCACACATATATACATTTAATCAATGTACACTGTGCATAGACCATCTTATACATTGACACCTATACACTCAAAAGCACACATATATACATTTAATCAATGTACACTGTGTATAGACCATCTTATACATTGACACCTATACACTCAAAAGCACACATATATACATTTAATTAATGTGCACTGTGCATAGACCATCTTATACATTGACACCTATACACTCAAAAGCACACATATATACATTTAATCAATGTACACTGTGCATAGACCATCTTATACATTGACACCTATACACTCAAAAGCATACATATATACATTTAATCAATGTGCACTGTGCATAGACCATCTTATACATTGACACCTATACACTCAAAAGCACACATATATACATTTAATCAATGTACACTGTGCATAGACCATCTTATACATTGACACCTATACACTCAAAAGCACACATATATACATTTAATCAATGTGCACTGTGCATAGACCATCTTATACATTGACACCTATAGACTATTTTCCGTAAGGCATGTGGGCGCCGCCATCTTGGGCTGTTAAGCCGATGTTTTTTTTTATATCGCGACGTGAATTGATAAGGCCATGAAACATCGTATGCACCAACCCAACCGTTTTCACGCGGATTCGTCTACCGTAACACTGTTCGTTTAGTTGTTAAAGATACAAAACACGAAGGCTAACAGCCCAACATGGCGGCACTCAAACCCCTTCGTAAAATAGTCTATACACTCAAAAGCACACATATATACATTTAATCAATGTACACTGTGCATAGACCATCTTATACATTGACACCTATACACTCAAAAGCACACATATATACATTTACGTGAACACACACATACGTATCGCTAATCAAACGCAAGATAAGATGTTACATGATGCAATGTATTGACACTAGGCTAAACTATAAAAACATGAAAAGTGACTATGAAAATTGTTTGTTGCGCATGTGCCTATGACGCCAGAGAGCAGAAATGCGAGTGTAATTGTTTCTTGTTGCAGGTGATCATACTTTCGTGCGTGTTAAGTGTTGTGGGAACGTTGTAGGCCAAGGCTTGGTATCTATATGTAGTGCGGAAACGCGGTACGAACCAAATGTCTGTATTTCTTGTGGGAACTGTAATGACACGATGCTGTAGGCATGACAGTGATCTAATGAAGTTGGAGAGCTCCTTATTTCAGAAAGAAAGTGTGTGCAATAAGCGAAATGTATAAAGGTTGTCAGCTCGTATTATATTGAATTATTGGAAAAGCTTCACGCGTTGTTCCGAACGGGTCAATATTTGCAATTTGGCGGACTATCTTTTTTTGCAGAGTAATGAGTTTATTTATGTTTGCTTTGCTTGTCGTGGCCCATACAAGGGTCAAATACATTAGATGTGAATTAAACAGCGCGTTATATATCTGAAGTTTGACCTTGAGCGGCAAAATGTTACGACAACGAGACAACACTCCTGTTACCGAAGAAAGCTTCTAAAAAATAAAATTTATATGTTTATCCCAACCTAGGTTGGATGAAAAATAAACCCCAAGTATTTTTAGGTATCAACAATATCTATCGGCACGGATTCAAGAACTAAAGGTTGATGTGCAGTCAGGACTTTATTTTTGGCACGAAAAACAATGGCTTTGGTTTTATTTGGATTATTTTAAGCCGGTTCATTCTGGACCACGATGAAATCCTTGAAAGTATATCATTTGCTTTGCTTATAATATCGTCTAAGTTAAAGCCATCAAGGATTATTGTTGAATCATCCGCATATATGAAGTATTTAACTGTTGTGTCTAGTTGAACAATGTCATTATTGTAAACATTGAACATCAGCGGACCAAGTATACTGCCTTGCGGTACACCACGAGTGAGGGGCAAAAATGACGAGCTATTTTTATTAATGTAAACACTTTGACACCTATTGCTAAGATATGATTGAATTAATGATTTGCCAACCCCACGAATGCCATTTGATTCTAATTTCTCTAACAATATATTATGATGAAGCGAGTCAAATGCCTTACTGAAATCTAGGAAGATGCCGAGTGTGAATTTATTTTGTTCAAAGTTCTGAAGTACAGCTTCCTTTAATGCTACTAATGCAGTTTCAGTGGACTTGCCGCACCTAAAGCCAAACTGCGCATCTGTTAACACAATATTCTTATTAAAGAATTTCGTTAGGCGAACATGAATAATTTTTTCTAAACATTTAGAGAAGACTGGAAGGACCGATATAGGCCTGTAGTTACTTTCTGCGTTGCGGTCACCACCCTTAAAAATGACTGATACTCGAGCTTTCTTCATGGCTTCTGGAAAAACACCATGTTCAAGAGCTAAGTTATATATATAGGCTAGTACATCACTAAGTAAATATAAAACGTGTTTTATTGGTCTGATCTGCAAGTCATCGGCATCAAGCGATTTAGTATTGTTTAGATGCTTGAAGACTTCGCATACTTCATTTTCGTTTGTTGGGTCGAGAAAAAAAGCTGCCAGGCCTGCCCGGAACGCGCAGCACAGTCACAGCGAAAGCTGGAAGAGCGGCTTTTCTAGAGCCTTTTTAAACACTATTGGGGCAACTACTACAAACGGACTTGCATGGTACCCACTACGCCATAAATCATCATAATTTTTGTGTAGTGGGTAAGCGTTTACTATGCCAATATTCTTCATTCTTCGGAAAAGCGCGCTACCCACTACACACTTGTAATGCATTATGTGCACTTTGGTTGTTCTGTGGCTGACGACGACGAAGAATTATGCCATTTTGTAATGGGTTGGAGCATTGAACGACCCACTCGTTACGCAATTCGTATTGCGTGATGCCTGGTTGTTACTTTACTGTTCTAAAACACTTTACAACACACGTTAACGCGATGTTTTTTACCCGACATGAAGCCTGCATAGGATCAGTTTGCACCTGCACTTTCAAGCAGTGGCATTTACGAAGAACTTGACATCATACCAGACTGGCACCCCATCTTGATGAGGTGCTCATCCTTACCGGCCTCCCTGTGTGACAAGCTTTGAAGAACTTTTCCTGTTTCTATGGACATGCACAGTATATATGTATATAAGCTTATGAATGCTTGTGCAGTGCTTGTGCGATTATTGTCGCTGAGTGAATGCATCACTACGTCATAGCGTTTGTGATAATTTCAAATACGCATAATAAATACCATGAAAAAAAAAACAGTGGCGTAGCTCAGTGGTAGAGTGCTGGGCTGCCACGCAGAAGACCCGGGTTCGATTCCCAATCTGTCATAGGTGTTTTTTAATTTAGTTTTTTTCTTATTTCGTGTGATATCGGTTACGGACACCGGCGGCGGCGGACAACTACAGCGCAAAAACGACCCTTGTTGTGATCTCATAGCAGCTTTCGCTGTAAAATATGATGTATAAGGCCCGGTTTATGCAGAGATTTAGTATTCACATAAAGCTTCTTCCGCTAAATGTATGCCTGCTGGAATGATTGGGCGAATCCTGATGCTGGATATATCAGTGAGGCCTACCGACCAATGGCAAAAACATTTATGAAAGAGAAGTGCTTTGAATGTAAGTTTTTGTAGCGTTGAACAGCTCGTCAACGAAATGACCATCTAATGTGGGTCAGTCTGAACGCCACTTTTTGGGTAGAAAAGCCACAGTGCCAGTGATAACTGTTAGTTAATGTCCTTGCAGAAACTAACAAGAGGATGCAAGCTATTTACTCGGCGTTACTTCACGCCCCGAATAGTATATACATGCGGCATTAGCACGATACAATGCATGCATGCACTTTCTTATTTTTGCTATAGTACACCAATCCATGTAGCAGCTTTCTGCAGCTTAGGCGAGTAATATTCAAGCGCTTAATGCTCTATGGCATTACAAGCTTGTGTTCGACGTCAACGTACAGTAGATTGCCAGCATGTCAGCGACGGTTTTATTTAGCCGCTCGGTGAGGCCATTCGTCTGCGGACGACAGTTGCGGTTGTCCGTCGGTGACTTGTATATGTAAAGATGGTTTGCGTTATTTCCGCCGTAAAATCCGTACCTACATGTGTCAGTGACGACGACTTCTGTAGCGCCGCGACGCAGGAGGACGTTCTCAGCAGGGCAATATATAACTGTCTGGAGGAAGACAAGAAGGCATTCCAACTTCGCCGATGAAAGCTAACCAACAATTGACTCAGCCAACATTACTGTAAGAGCGGCAACAACACGGGAAAAAAGGCCCAATTCGGCCTATGAAACCTTCAGCTGCCGATATCAGTTGAAGCATCTGATACACGGCAGAATGACGGCAAGCTCGGCCCAATGTTGCCGGTGAAAGTCATCGGCTAAGCCGATATCGGTGGAAAAACGGCGGGATGCCGGCAAACTCGGCCCAATGTAGCCGGTGAAAGCCATCGGCTAAGCCGTTATCGGTGGAAGTACGGCGGGACGCCGGCAAACTCGGCCCAATGTTGCCGGTGAAAGCCATCGGCTAAGCCGATATCGGTGGAAGTACGGCGGGACGCCGGCATACTCGGCCCGATGTTGCCAGGTGAAAGCCATCGGCTAAGCCGATATCGGTGGAAGTACGGCGGGACGCCGGCAAACTCGGCCCAACGTTGCCGGTGAAAGCCATCGGCTAAGCCGATATCGGCGGAAGCACGGCGGGAGGCCGGCAAACTCGGCCCAATGTTGCCGGTGAAAGACCAACATCGGCTGAAGGACGGCAAAATCGGCCCAATATTGCCGGCAAAAGTCAACGGCTCCGCCCATATTGACTCCATGCCGGCAACGACGGACCACGGCAACGGTGGAGCTGTTGGGCCGCCCACAGCCGCCTTAAAACCAATATCGGCCCGACGTTGTGTGCTGCCTGGGTACACAACGGAAACAAATTAGTATTAAGTCAATCTTCTAGGAATCTCTAACCTATCATTGTTAAGTGGTGCTTTCTTGTGGCGACCACAATTCAGCGAAATGGGTACACGCCCCCCCTCCACCAAATACCCCCGCAGCTTTTTTGACGGAACAGATCTTTCTAACTCACCCAATTTACCACAGCCACTTCTCATTTTCCCCCACCTCCTCGTTCGCTTTCGCAGTTGCGCAGTCCTCCATCTTTCGTACGCTGTCCTGCTTGGATTTGAGAGAATGTACGAACCGTAATCACATGAGCGCACTTAAAATCAGTTGTGGCCTTGACGAAGACAATTCCACTTTTCGAAACATCGGCTCAAGCACACAACGCCTGTAATTCTCACCGCAAGCTCTCATCTTCCCCTTCCTGTGTTTATTTTGGATGTGTATGTCAGTGTGACTGACAGCATGCGTCGGTCAAATTATCTGTATTTGTCGGTACAAATGAGTTGTTTGGCGTGTGATAATTTAAGTGCATGAGTGTGAGGGTCCGAGTGTTACTCTTCCTGCAAGAGCATCGGCTACCCATGTTCGTGAATTTAAACAGTTTTCGCTAAATGATCTATATACTTCATACATTGAGATGCTAGCAGAAGCACACCTTTTGAATGATTTGAATGCTGCAGATGGTTCCATTATTAAGCAAACACATGTTTTGAGACACATCTTCCGTATGTTGATACCATGATTTAACTAGAAGCGCACCGTATGAGAGAGCTTTGAAATATTCGACTGTACCGGAAATCTTTGCCTGAAAAATATTTGCTGTAGACTCTGCTAGCACCTCCTGGGACACACCTGTTGCTGGCCAGGTCTAACACAATAGGCAAGATGCCAGCGCGCAACTCGTCGGTGGTTACACTCTTGCCGTTGGTACAGCATATGGCAACTTCCTTGCATCAATGTGATCATAGGAATGACATCCCGCTTTTAAATGCGAAGCATTTCTTAGCGAACTTCGGCGACTTTGAGCGTATCTAGCTATCTATCTATCTAGCCGTCTACGACTTTGTGCTCTCCTGGCCGTATCGTTAATGGGATTTATACCAAATTTGGTATGGCATAACATTGACCGTATGACGAACATAAACGGCTGGTCATATCACGAAAATCATGAATAACTTGTCATGAAAAGTATGATTTACATGCCACGCTCATGGCGCGCTCGCGGCCGTTTCGTTAGCTTGATTTACACCAAATTTGGGATTTAGCGACGTGACTGTATGACGAACATAAATGGCAGGTGGTAATATGCAAATAATGACGTGCAATGTCATGAACAACATGATTTACATGCCACGCTCATGGCGAGCCCGCGGCCGTTTCTTTAGCTTGATGTACACAAAATTTGGGATTTAGTGACGTCACTGTATGACGAACATAAATGGCAGGCGGTAATATGCAAATAATGACGTGGCATGTCATGAACAACATGATTTACATGCCACGCTCATGACTTGCCCGCGGCCGTTTCTTTAGCTTGATATACACCAAACTTGGTATTGAGTGACGTGACTGTATGACGAACATAAATGACAAGTGGTAATATGGAAATCATGACATGTCATGTGCGACATGACTTACATGCCACGCTCATGGCGCGCTCCCGGCCGTTTCGTTAGCTTGATATACACCAAACTTGGTATTGAGTGACGTGACCGTATGACGAACATAAATGACAAGTGCTGTCCAAGCACCCCCCCTCCCGGTCTCTGTTATTCAGGCCGTCGTGCGGCAGTGAATTGCCAACCTCGGAAGTTTCCCTGTCGCCTGCTCCATCTCTCGACCCAAATACCGATCGACACCAATGAGGGCACCCCGCAACGACTGCTATTTTCCTCCAAGATCGCGCAACCCATCGGAATGGAGAACTCCCGACGACAAACCCATCTGCTTCCGCTGCCACCGGGTGGGTCATGTCTCCCGTCACTGCCGCACCACCTGAACGCCGCCGTATTGGGGCCAATTCTCGTCGCCTTTTCGCCAAACACTGAACCTCACCGGTATTCGCCGAGCCGTACGTACGCTGCTTCTGACGCACCCAACAGCCGCCCTACTCCTCGTTCACCGTCGTCCCAGCGCCGTCGTTCCCCGTCGCCTCAACCATGCCGCTATTCCTTGCCGCCCAACTACGTCTCGTCCCGGACGAAAAGCAAGATCGTGCAGCGCCTGGAGGTAGTGCTGCATCATTTTCGTCTGACCCAAATCCTCCGTTGACGCTCCCTACGAACACGAACTTAATTGATCTGCAAGTGGACGCTATTTCTATAACGGCGTTAATTGATACTGGGGCTCAGGTGTCTATCATCAGTGCGGATCTCTGTCGTCGACTTAAGAAAGTGCTCACCCCTGCTACAACTGAAGCCGTACGCGTCGCCGATGGTGGAGCTGTTGGCGTCACGGGAATGTGTACCGTTCGAATAACCATTGCCGGCCGCCATGTTCCCGTCCTCTTTACCTTCTCAGCAGTTGCCCTCACGACCTCATCTTAGGGCTGGACTTTCTCTCGACGCATTCTGCCCTGATCGACTGCTCTGCCGGTACTCTTTGCTTGGAACTTCCTCTTCTGCCAGATACTAGCCCCGAACTCCAGAACAGCCTGTGTACCACAGACTTTATCCGCATGCCACCTAAAGCCCTAACATTCGTCGAATTGGCAGCGTCTTCACCTGTGCTTGACGGGGACTACGTCGTCACGCGTATTGCTGATGTCCTTCTGGCGCGCGACATCACAGCCCCCCCCCCCTTGCGTTGTCACCGTAGCCTCTAACCGGATATATCTCCCTGTTACAAATTTCGGCTTCACGAAGCAAGTGCTACCCCAAGGCATCTCAGTCGCCACACTCCGATCCTTCTCAGACGACCATGTCACCATTTTTGCCGCAGACGAGCTCAGATGTTCCTTGTCGCCCGCCGGATACCACATGCCTCGACATGGCATTACGTCCCATGATAGCCCCGGACCTCGAACCTGAGGAAGCAGCCGCTCTAAGCCGCCTTTTGGCTTCCCTACCGCGACATTTTCAACGTCGACAATCCACCATTAGGCCACACTTCTGTTGTAAAACACCGCATAAAGACCGGCGATTGTCTTCCCATTCACCGCCGACCATATCGGGCGTCTGCCGCAGAGCGTAAGGTAATTCAAGAAGAAGTCAACAAGATGCTAGCCAGAGGCATTATTGAACCCTCATAGAGCCCTTGGGCGTGAGCCGTCGTGCTTGTTAAAAAGAAAGACGACACATGGCGCTTCTCCGTTGATTGCCGCCATCTGAATAGAATTACGAAAAAGGACCCTTTGCCCCGAATTGACGACGCTCTTGATTGCCTACATGGCGCACGCTACTTTTCTTCAATAGACCTACGCTCTGGCTATTGGCAGGTTCCTATGGATGAGAAAGACTAAGAAAAGAATGTGTTTGTAACTCCCGACGGCCTATACCACTTAAAGGTGATGCCGTTCAGACTATGCAACGCCCCAGCCACATTCGAGCGTACGATGGACTATCTGCTACAAGGATTCAAATGGACAACCTGCCTCTCTTACCTAGACGATGTCCTTGTATATTCCCCTACATTTCAGACCCACCTTCAGCGTTTGTCAGCTATTCTTCACGTCTTCCGCAGCTATTCTTCACGTCTTCCGACCTCCAATGGGACTCCTACAAGTGCCACTTCGGCCGCCGGCAGATTACAGTTTTGGGCCACCTCGTCGATGCTTCAGGTGTGCAGCCGAACCCAGAGAAAATTCGTGCAGTCACGAGTTTTCCTGTATCCCAGTCAGTCAAAGACGTCCGGAGTTTTGTGGGACTCTGTTCCTACTTCAGAAGGTTTGTGAACGGTTTTGCAATAGCTCGACCACTCTCTGAACTTCTGAAGAAAGACGTGCCTTTTACGTGGGGTGCCGCTCAAACTGCCGTTTTTATCGCCTCGTCACACTATTGACAACGCCACCTATATTGGCCCACTTTGACCCATCCGCTCCGACAGATTTCCCAACCGATTCTAGTGGTCACGGGATCGGAGCCGTCCTAGCCCAAGGCCAACAGCGACACGACCGCGTTATCGCCCACGCCAGCCGCCTCCTTACGGCTGCCGAGCGCAACTATTCCAATACTGAGCGTGAATGCCTTGCTCTTGTCTGGGCAGTCTTGAAGTTCCGCCCATATTTATATGGCACGCATTTCTCTGTAATAACGGACCATCATGCGCTCTGTTGGCTTTCGTCAATGAGGGATTCTACTGGCCGGCTTGGTATTGGTCGCTGGGCTTTGAGACTGCAAGAATATACCTACACAGTGACGTACAAGTCCGGACGCCTACATCAGGACGCAGACTACCTGTCTCGCTACCCGGTCGATGATTGGAACACCATCCCTGACACCGACGCTTGCGTCTTTTCCGTTTTCTCACTGACAAACATCGCTGACGAACAACACCGTGATGCGTCCTTGCGTACTATCATCGAACGCCTAGAATCATCGTCTACCGACCGGTCCCATCGGTCGTTTGTCCTGCAAGATGGTGCACTCTACCACCACAATTTTCACCCAGACAGACCAGCCCTGCTGTTTGTTATTCCAAAACACCTCCGCTCGGCTGTCCTTCACGAACTTCATGACCTTCCAACGGCCGGTCACCGTGGTGTATCGCACACTTACGACCGGATCCACCGACGCTTCCTTTGGCCAGGGCTTGAGCGCTCCGTAAGAAGATACGTTGCGGCGTGTGAGAAATGTCAGCGCCGCAAAACACCATCGACGCTTCCCGCCGGGTGCCTTCAACCCCTCGACATTTCGTCAGAACCGTTCTTTCGCGTTGGCTTAGACCTACTTGGCCCGTTTCGACTGTCTTCCTCTGGCAACAAGTGGATAGCTGTGGCCACAGACTGCCATGCGCTACGCCATCACACGAGCTCTTCCAACAAGCTGCGCCACAGATGTCGCCGACTTCCTCCTACACAACGTGATTTTGCAGCATGGAGCTCCACGCCAGCTGCTTAGAGACCGTGGCCGCACATTTTTGTCGAAATTCATAGCCCACATCCCGCAGTCATGTGAAACGAGGAACAAGCTCACTACGTCGTACCATTCGCAGACAAATGGCCTGACGGAGCGTCTGAACCGAACACTTACAGACATGCTTGCAAAGTATGTTTTCCGCGACCACTCTGACTTGGACCTTGCTTTGCCGTACGTGACATTTGCGTACAATTCTTCGCGCCACGACACTGACGGTTACTCTCCATTTTTCTGTTGTTCGGCCAACAACCAAAGTTGCCCCTAGACACCATCATCCCGTCTCCCGTAGTACCGACCAGCGAATATGCCCTTGAACCTGTCACCCGGGCTGCCCATGCACGTGAAACCGCCCACACTCGCCTTCTGACTTCTCAAGAAAACGAACGGCGTTTGTACGATCGAAGGCACCGAGACGTGCGCTTCTCGCCCTCCATCTTTGGTCCTGATGTGGTCTCCGACCCGTCACGTTGGGATGTCGGAAAAACTGTTGTCTCGATACACAGGTCCATACTGAGTCCTTCGTGCGGTTACCCTTGTAACTTATGAAATCGGCCCTTGTTGCCTCGTTGTCTTCATCTTCCCCGCAGGCCAGCGATATCGCACATGTCGCACGCTTAAAGCCCTACCACTCTCCCAGTGACATTGACATCCGATGCGCCGAGACGGTGCAGACTACAGTCTACTTACTCGTCATTCACGTAACAATATATACCAACTGTCCTCTCGCAGTGCTCTTGCTAAAGTCATTCCTACGCATCCGTCCCACTCGGCGCGTTTCGAATAGGAAAAGTGCAATTTCGTAGACGTCTTAACATACTCCCAGGTGGCGACCTTACCACCAGTGTCGGCCTCGCTCATACCATCCATCCATACCAAAAATACCTATGCGACGCGCGTCTGCTTCTATTAACTCCGCGTTCCCAACCAACGCCCAACTTAAGCTCACCCCGTGAAAAATCGCAGCCGGCCAACGGGGAAGACACGACGCTCGTTGCGTTTCCCTCTGGTCGGGCAGTGGCCGTTCAATAATTCTAACATGTAACATGCCGCGAGTAGGTGAACTTAACCAAGTTCGGCGTCCAATCAGTGACGCCCTTCTGGCTGTCCCAGCGCTTTCTCTGATTCCGCTATCAACGTATAGCTACCACAAGCATCTATGAGCGCAAGGGTTTGTTTAATCATTGATCATGGACGTTAGTCGTCGGGATACAGATGTACCACTTAGAGCCAACGTGTATGCATCCACGTTAAACGGTGCTATAGGCTAAGTGTCAAACACCAATAAACGTTGTGGAAGCTCTCTTATATCCATGTGCCGTAAACATTCAACTACTTCTGTAAGGACACGTTCCACATTTTTATTATGCCGATTCCGATGACGGAGATTTCCTCGGTCAGATCATTGCCCAGTGAATGAAGGCGTCAACTAAACGAAGACAAGAAGAGACAAGGACGTACGCCAACTCTATTCTTGTCTTCATTTAGTTGACGCCTTCATTCACTGCTCAAATGAACCAACTAGCCCAACAAAAAAGTTTTTGCAGATAATTGCCCTTAACGACAAAGGACATCGCACATGGAAATGTCTAAACACGCTTTCTTAAGTACCGTGCGTGAAATGTCATGGCATGGCTGGACCGCGATCTCGGGATGCGCCATATCAATCTTTCTTTGAGACGATTTTAACTTTCTGTAGATGAGGCCTGCTTAATTTGGGGGGATCCGAGTGGTTGTACCCCGTGCTCTTCAGAAGTAAGTGCCCAAAATCCTGTTGAAACTGTAACGTCACTGTTGGCAAGCTACGGCTTGCCTCATGAGATAGTTACTGACAATCGGCCACAGTTTCGGGCAAAAGAGCTTGAGAATTCTTGCAGGCGAACGGCGTCGATGATAATTTGACTGCGCCTTATCATACTCAATCGAATGGTGGAGCAGAACGAGCAGTGCAGACTGTTAAGCAGTCATGGCAGAAGCAGCTGAGAGACGATCAACGGAGCCAAAATTCCAGATCCTAGCAACACAACGTTGATAGCTGTGGGGAAAACAGCGCTAAAATTGACGAGGACTGAGGAGCACAGTACACTGGACGAGGGCTGAACTTAGAAGTGACTTCTGTATTGCACCAAGCGCTCCTTTTTACAGCGCACCAAACCACGCACACATTTGCAATCAATACCGCCAAAAGCATCAGGTAAGCGAACTACAGTTTCAAAGAAAGTTAGCACGTGTACTCGAATTACACCGTTCCCACGCATCTTCCACACTCGTATTAAAATGTACACTAGGAAAAAACCGAAACAGTCACGCCTTAACAAGTATTAACAAGCAACAGACAAAAAATTTGATAACTTTCTATTCGCGTCCAGAACTACGCCACACACAGAACTTTGCCAAAACAGCAGCTAAGTTGTTTTCAAAGAGAATGCTGCGCACAAGACTTTGTCTACTGAAACCGAACATGGAAGCTACGATCAATGCTAAGTCCGAGAGGGAAGTGCGCAGCGCAAATAAGCATAAGAGCAAGCCTCGAGCATTTTCTGTTGGTGATCTTGTGCTTTTGCGTACTGTTCGTGGTGAACTTGTGAAGTGGCGGCCTGGAAAGATTGTGCGCGGGAAAACTCCGGTAACGTACATGGTGTACATTGACAGAAAAACGCGCTTTGTGCATGCCGATCACCTATTGTACTTCTTTGAAACATGAGGAGTATTTTCAAGGCTGTGGTGATGCAATGTCGTTGCCGATTGCCAGTGATGCTTTCGAAGGAGGCAATTGCTCAGTAAAACCAGCAGTGTCGTCACCGCAGCATCCGCCCACCTCTCCTGTACTCAGACATAGCACTCGGGGGGACGCGTCCACCAGATCGACTGTTGTACGACTGACTATGAGTGTGCATGGGGAGGAGGGTCGCAATCGCGAGAAACGTGTTTGTGATGTTATCTGTCCTTTGCTAGTCAGTGCGTAGAGCATAAACGCTCATCCTTTGTTGGGCGCTGTTATCTTGTTAATATCGCGGCGACCAAGCTATGTCCCGTCAGTTGTGTTCGTGCGTTCAGATGCAATAAACGGCTTTCAAACATCGGCGTCTTCATTTTAACAACAAGATCATTTTTGAGATGCTGAAGATTGTTGATATGGTGGCATACTTCTCACATGTTCAGCAGATATTTTTTGACATGACAACAGAAGTGCTTACTGTCGCACGTGTAGTGCTACAAGAGTGGGCTCAAGTACAACAGCAAATGTTTAGTAGTCTAGAAAATGTGTTGTTACCGCAGGCATGCGGCCGTTAACACAAGAGTTTTCTTGCAGTATGACACAGAATTCTGCAATACTGGAGAATTGTTTTGTGGTAAAACACATACTTTCCTATTGCGGCAGAAAGGAGTTGTGGTAAAACTGAAATTAGTTGTGAAGGCATGCATCCAATTGTGACAATAAATGTATTCCTGAAGTAATGCATCAAAAGTCATTTGAACTACGAAAACGTGCTGTGGTTAAAAATGACTTTGTTTTCAAAGCATGCATACAATTCAGACAACAGAACAGAACTGCCATTGGAGTAACGCGATAAAAGTATGTTGTACTACAGACAGAATTCTTACAAAACGAACCAGTTTCATAACGTCGTTACTCGACGACAAAACACACTTTCATTTACAAGAATCTTATGTCCTGGAACGTAATTCCCTTCGACACATATATATCCATTGAAGACTGACTGTGCTATATATCTGTAAAAAGAATGCTAGAGCACAATGTTCCACAGTACATAACATTCAGCCATCATAAAACGGCTCCACTCAAACTCGATACTCGGTAGAGTTGTAGATTGGTTTAGTTGGTGATTACATATCCGCATCGCTGCCTAGCACAAGCTGAGCTAAGACAGAAGAGAGGACGCACCACAGCGTGTGTGTCGCTCCCTCTCTTTTCACTCTCTTTGCGCCGCAAAACAAAAACGTAGGACACATTGCAGGCGCCATGTCGTGTCCTCTCTTTTGTCATCTTTCTATTTGCACCGTGCTACCATGTCCAAGTGAATTCATATTTAAAAAAATGTTTAATATGACCATGAACCGCCCTTCATTCCTACCGACTTGCTTTTAACTTTTTTATCTCTATATCTCACTCAATTTCTATTTCTGTTTTTCTAAGTTGTTCTCTTTTTTATGAATTTGTTTGCTATTTTTCTCCTCATTCTTTCAATGCCATGCTTTACTCTCTCCCCTTCTACTTTCTCAGCTCCTCAAGATCCCAATTTTTGCCTGCTCGCACTCACTTCCCTTTCCCACTTTATTGCTACACTATGCTAGTGAAGGATATGATATGCTATGCTAACGTGGTCTGATAGCCGAGGTGTCGGTTTGCAGCTATTTACGGCGAGCTTGATAAGTGTTGGTGTTAAAATTCAATTACATTTCAAAAAGTGATATTCGCTTTTTTTGGGGGGCAGCACAGAAGTACATCTTTGTGCTTGTGGTAAAGTTAACACCGAAAGTGCGCAAGAGGAGATTTCGCCTTTGTCCCCTGCAAAACAATAAAAGCATGTTGAGGCGTGGTATAGCCGGGTCTTCTTGAATACTCATTACCACATATAGAAGCTTATCGTGCAATTAAATCGAAGTGAACGCGTGTTTTTATATTTCATGCTCATCCAGGTGGCTATCAATAAAAAAAGCACGATGAAGTCTGAACTCAAGCGCATATATCTCTAAAATTTTTGTAATACATCTAATCGATATGTTTTCTAGAAGTAGATGAGTCTACGAAGAATTTTTTCTGTGATACTTCAAAACAAGCTTTCGGTATGCAATCAGGATTACAGCAATGGTATCCTTACAAAGACATATTGTACAGACGACATCAAATAACACGATGGCCACAAACTCAGTGAAAAATCATTTTGAAATTCCCGGAAGATTCACGCTTTGACACAATTTGTATCACGCGAAGCTGTCAGCTAGTTGCTACCGATCATATATATTTTATTTGAGGCAGACATTAGCCCATAAATGACCTTAAGGTTTCTATTGTAAAAGCTGCTGCAAGATTCTGTGAAAACGTTATTTATTATTCAAAGAACATAATGGAATGTCAAACTTTCCTTACAGTACACTCAATGAAAATTATTAGGGTGGGAATATACTTGCCGATGGGCCTTTGGCAGAACCATACCTGTGGGGGAATTTCTAAAGTCATGTTATGGCATGAACGTGAACATTGCACGTACAGCAAACTATATTCAACCCCTTGCCAATTTTTTCACTTAAACGACACCAGGGACGTTCGAAGGTTCATGGTCCTTTAGTAAAATGTAGTACAGGGGAAACGAGGACTTGTTCTGGTACAGCTAAAGATTTTTTGGTCACCATAGAAGACCTTCAGGGCGTGCGCCTGCAGTCTTTTATTTTCAACAGCATCTTTTCAAAAGATGGCCCCAGAGCCAACGCGGTTGTATGGTCAATCGGTATTGCATCACCATTCAAGCAAGCAATTATGCATAATGGTTCGTCCTCCCTCTCACAAAAGTTGTGTACATCATCAGGTAACAAAATTGCTAATCTAGTGCTCCTTCGACTGCTGAGCACGTTTTCTTTTAGAGAAAGACAAAATCGCACCCTGTTGATTGGCATCGTGGAAGACCCGTAGGAACCCTGGTAGCCCAGAACGTTGGCCCGATGTCGGCGATCGATTGGCAGTTCCTGGCCCAAGAAAGGCCCAGGATTTACAACGTGCCACCAATAACGGCTGTGCCAGTCTGATAGAACGGTGACGTTGGACCAGCATTCAGAACTTGCCACCAATATCGACTGTGCCAGCCTAATAAACCGGCCACATTGGGCCGAGTTATAAAAGCAGCAGCCAATATGGGCTGAACCATGCAATTAAGCCGGAATTCTTGGCCCGTCGTTCGAACGATACTGCCGACGTCGGCTGAGCAGTGAACTCCATTGGCATAACATCTGACCGTTATGTGCGAACTTCTGCGCCAGCTCCATTTGGCGCTCTTCTGGTCCCACTTCACACGTCGATTTTTTCATGTTTGAGAGAGTAATGTGCTGAACACAACATGAGTAACACATCTTAGTCATTAAACCATGCACAACTAGTTGATTATGCATGATCGTTGGTTGAACTCGCGCAAGTCCTTTTAGCCGAGAAAAAATTGACCCAGTTTATCACCTGTCAGGCGTACGATTCGGTGCTTCTGTACGACGAAGCAACAACGTCGGATCGGACGCAAATCGTATCGTGTGTCCCGCTTGCTATCACCGCGACCGATTTGGCTCTATTTCGCCTTCACAGCGCCGTACCGGTTAACGGTACTTGCAGGTGCTTGACGTGTGGGAAGTTGGGGTTATCAGTTAAGTATGGGCGTTACGGTGATTGAATCGTACAATGTATGCAGTGGCCGTAATATGACACACCCGCACACGCACACAGTATATTTATGGAACGACCACACGAATTCACTACAACAGAGGTGCGAACGGATGGTAAAGTATGGCGGAGTGCGTGGGCTTCGGGCACGTTACCTTCGCGCCGGATAGGTGCGAATTCGAATTTCGTTAGACAGCGTTGTTTTTAAATAACATTGTTTTTATGTACCCTACTCTGCCCAAAACAAAAGTACGGAGACTTAACTGGGCGCGCAGTATGACGCAAAAGAAAAAAAGACGTTTCAGTGAGTTCGTGTGCTGACATAGAACATAACACACGGAACCGTTAATGACAAAAACCGCGCCCGGTCATGCCTGCAGTGCTACTTTAATCAAATACAGAACCATGGACGCCCCCCCAACCCCGCCTACTGTTCTCCTTAAATAGATGAAAAAGAGGGGAGCGTTCCGCACATATCTGGCAAGCTGGTTCCTGAAAAGTGGAAACTTTATTTTAGTCCCGGCTGCTATCCTTTGTTATTATTTTATTGTTTTCTGGTGGGGCTAAGGCTAACTGTCTTTTGAGAGATCAGTGGACCTGCCCATACAATGTTGAGGATACGTCAGAAATTGTGGCAGTCTCCCGGAAAATCGGAAGAATCTTTTGGCAGCCGGTGTCAGACCTGGTGATTTAAACGGAAAGTCATGTTTATGATTTAATCTCGGAAGCTACAATTGTTGCAGTTATTGCAACCAACAAGCTGTCGTGAGTGCCTGTTGGTAGTATACTACCAGTATACTGTAGACGGTTGTCCGTGCTCTCAGCAGCTGTGCAATTGGCCATGAGCTCAGCTTAAATTTCTTTCTCGTGGTGTCTTTAACCTACTTCAATCCTTTTCTTAATGGTTCTCTTCCCCCCAGACAGTGTAGAAGAGAAAAAATGATTGTTGGGATCATTGACCTGTTCACTTTTCTTAATTATCACATATATTTCTGTATGTAATTCTGTGCCACATGTGCCTCCAGGAGGTCATAATCAGTGGGAGAGTTGAACATAACTACAAGCAATTAACTGTAATGGAACGGTGCAAGCCAAAGTAGCTGGTGCATATCGCTATTGCCATATTGCCATGATATATATACTGCTGTACACAAATGAAGCTCTGATTGAGTCTTCATATTCATAAAGTATAGGAACATATTTCCTCAAGATTTTTTGAACTGCAACAACCATGTTCACCATTACTTTGACATACAGATAAGATATTCAGCTTATTTCAATTAGTAAATTTTGAAATGGCCGCAGAGAGGAAGTTTAATTGATGAGCCACAGGAGGCACAAAAAATCAACGCATCTCCACGAGGTGAATCATGACGAGTGGGCGAAGCTCTGGGTATCTTGTGGGTGAGTAACCGTACGTTACCCGAGCGCTGCCCCATATAATGTAAACGAGTGACATAAAGTGCCATAAAGAGCCGACGACAAAGCCAGGTCCTAAACGCCAAAATGTCTACGTTGAAGTCGCCGGCTAGTATAAATGGTTTGTGCTTGTATGTGTTTGACATTGATCCGTCACAATTATGCATGATATTAGTGTATTGTTAAACGTTTTAGGTGCGAAGCAGCAATTTGACTCACGTGTGTAACGCCGTACGTTACCTAAGTCGGTACGAATGCGCCGCAACGCGTTCCCCTCGCCGTAGGTGTTGGAGCGTTGCCAAGTAGGTCACGCTCCCCCTCGCACGCTTCCCTCGCAGGTGCGCGCTGACGTCACTATCTCCCTCACCCGCAGCTGCCGGCTGCTCCACCCGCTCGCAACACCTCTGTCTGAACGTGTCACTTCTCTCTCGCGTCACCCTCTCCACCGCCCGCAACGCTCGACCGCACGTCGAGTGGAAGCTCTTTCGGCTCGTTTATCTGCGATGACGCCCGTTTCAACCGGGTCAACGCCGTGCGCACCGCTGCTGCTTCGCATCCCATCAGGGTTCCCTTCGGGGAGATGGTCAAGATTTGTTTAGATGCGAAGCATCTTATGCTCGGGGCTATGTCCGTCCCTCCCTCCCGCGTCCCTCCCGCGTCCGGCCACTTTCATGAAGTAGGCAAGCCCCCACTATGCGAACCAGAACACTTTAGTACAATATAAGGCCGTCAACAGCTACCACAGTCACCAGAGTCATGGCTGAGAGCACAGAGAGGCTGCTTAGCAATGGCTAGGCAGGTGGTGTCTCTCGCCCAGGTTGACTCCATTCATTGATCTTGCTTGCATGTGTTTGGGGGGGGAGGGGGGCTTAGTCCGTCCCTCCTTCCCGCGTCCCAAACCACCACAGCGCATGCGCGCCCCTCTTCATCTCTCTCTCTCCTCTTACCCTCACCCGCTTTCTTTCCTCTAGGAATTCTCTACTCCACGGAGCGACGCCCGCGTCGTACACCCCCCACAGCGCATGCGCGTCCCCTCTCCCCCTCTCTCCCCTCTCCTACGCTCAACCCATTTCTATCCTCTAGGAATCCTCTACTCTACGGAGCGGGCCCCGCGTCCCACACCCCCACAGCGCATGCGCGTCCTCTCCCCCCTATCTCTCCTCTCCTACGCTCACCCGCTTTCTCTACTCTAGGAATTCTCTGCTCTACGGAGCGGCGCGCACGACAGGTGGTGCGACAGCTCCATACTCCGCTGGTGGCACCACGGTTGTTTCGCGGTATGAAAATGACGGAGCGCGCGTGCCTCATTCTCTCTCCTGTGCAGCGCCGCGATGAGCGCCCGGGCCGCTGCCGCGAAACGAGAGCGGCGACGTTTCTCCCGCTCAAGATAACCATGTCCCCGCTGCTTCGCATCCAAACATGGTTCCCTTTTGCGGGAGATGGAGAAGTTTTAGATGTGAAGCATCTTATGCTCGGGGCTCTGTCCGTCCCTCCCCCCGTCCCCCCGTCCGGCCACTTTCATCAAGTAGGGAAGCACCCATTATGCGAACCAGAACACTGTAGTAATATGAAGGCCGTCAACCCTAACACAGTCATCAGAGTCATGGCCAATAGCACAGAGAGGCTGCTTAGCAATGGCTAGGCAGGCGGTGTCTGTCGCCCAGGTTGACCCCATTCCTTGAGTCATGGCCGAGAGCACAGAGAGGCTGCTTAGCAATGGCTAGGCAGGTGGTGTCTGTCGCCCAGGCTGACCCCATTCCTTAATCTTGCTTGCATGTGTTTGGAGGGGGGCTTAGTCCGTCCCTCCTTCCCGCGTCCTACACCACCACAGCGCATGCGCGTGCCCTCCCCCCTCTCTCTCCTACGCTCACCCCCTTTCTCTCCTCTAGGAATCGTCTACTCTACGGAGCGGCCCCCCGCGTCCCACACCCCCCCCCAGCGCATGCGCGTCCCCTACCCTATCCTCTCCTACGCTCACTCCCTTTCTCTCCTCTAGGAATCATCTACTCTACGGAGCGGCGCATGCGCGTCCTCTCCCCCCTCTCTCCTCTAGGAATACTCTACTCTACGGAGCGGCTCCGGCGTCCCACATCCCCACAGCGCATGCGCGTCCTCTCCCCCCCTCTCTCCTCTTGGAATCATCTACTCTACGGAGCGGCTCACGCGTCCCACAGCGCATGCACGTCCCCTCCACCTCTCTCTCCTCTCCTACGGTGCCCCCCCCGTCCTTTCCTCTAGGAATCCTCTACGGAGCGACGCGAACGACAGGTGGTGTGACAGCTGCATACTCCGCTGGGGGCGCCACGGTAGTTCCGCTGTGTGAAAATGACGGAGCGCGCGCGCCTCATTCTCTCTGCTGCGCAGCGCCGCGATGAGCGCCCGGACCACTGCCGTGAAATGAGAGCGGCGACGTTCCTGCCGCTCAAGCTAATTATCTCGCCGCTGCTTCGCATCCACACATGGTTCCCTTTAGCGGGAGATGGGGAATTTTTTTTTCTTTCTTGTTTCGCGCAGCTATACCGTTTTCCGACGGAAGGGGCTACAAGGTCCACCACCGTGTCAGAAATAGGTATTAGAGAAACCTTCTTATACAAGAAGAGGCACTAACCTCCCAAAGATGAAAAGGGAAAAATTCTGACACACATGTCTTGTAGCACGAATCTGCAAAGGAAGGAAGGAGCAGCAGAGAGCGTAAAGGCAGGAACGTTAAACAGTCTAGAATAACTTGTACGCCACACTACGTTGGAAGAAGGGTTGGCGAAGTTTGAAAGAGGAGATAGAAACAGAAAGAGATATAGGAAAATAGAGAAGGGGGGAGTACAAACCCAAAGTCAAAGTCCTTAAAGTAATATCACTAATGATTTATAACCGCCTGTATAAGTCTCCTGTTGTCTTCTGGAATTTTAACAGTGTCTTCGTCCCCTTCATCGGTAATGACTTCTCAGGAGGACATTCAAAAATGGATTTTGCTGACATCGGTATGTGCCCAAGAGGAGCCAGAGCGAATGCTATAGTGATCGCCTCTGCAAACCTGTAGCGACGACAGTCGCGGAATATGTGTTGTAGTCTCCTCACTACCACAGTTGCCACGAAGACTTTTGTCTATGTCAATGTGGCAAACATCCTGAGTAGACGAGGCCTCTCTCGCTTTCTGAGAGAGCTAACAACCATTCGGCAGGTCGGTCCACACGGTGATTCAAATCTGCAAATCCTCTCTCTCTTCTATTATTTATCCCATATTTCGTTCCCTGCATCAATGAGCCAGGTATATGACATAGAAACCATCGTTGCGCTCTCGCGATGGTTTCTATGTTAAAGCACCAACTCGCCCAACAGTTAACTCTTTTGGAAGCCAGGTATTAGATGCGAAGCAGCTTATAGCGGAATTCAATCCGGTGTGTGGCGTGACCACCCTTACTGCGCATGCGCCTACTCTCTCTCCCACTCTCCTTCTTTACGCAGGTGTTCGGTCGCCTTCTCTCCTTGTCCCCCGCGCTGCAGCCGCGCACTCTCATCCTTTACGCAGGCGTTTACGCAGGCGTTCGGTCGCCTTCTCGCCTCTCCTCCCCCCGCGCTGCAGCCTGTAAAACCACTCCCTCCTCTCCCTCCCCCCATTTCATATAAGCGCGTGCGCTCGGTCGAGAAAGTCTCGCTTGAATCGTGCGGTCGCTCCGTCGGTTCCCGGTCGTTGTAGTTGTCTCGAAAGCCTCGCTACCCTCGCCGCAGACTCGCGTTGTCTCTCTGTAGCGTAAGCGGTAGCTCGACGCCGACCCTTGGCTTCGACGGCCGAGTGAACGTAAACGGAAACTTGGTGTGCACCCCCAATGCTGCTTCACATCCCCAGATGGTTCCGTTTAGTGGGAGACGGTGTAATTTTTTTTACATATGCTTTGATTGATGGGTGCTTAAATGTAGGTAATGCAGGTGTTTTTACGGTGTTGTGGCCATTTATTTTGTTCTGTTTCGCATAGTGGGTGCTTCCCTACTTCATGGAAGTTACGGTGGGTATAAAGTGGGTACCTTGCATGTGCTGTGCACGTGCTAACGCGCTAATTCTTCATCGTCATCAGCGTCTTCGTCATGGTCGTGGCGTATACTGGGTACCTTGCATACGGCTGGCTACGACGCAACTGCAGACAAGCCTCGACCTTAAGAAGCTTCGCCCCTAAAATGCTAGATGGGCGCTTTGCAGTTAAAGGCAGTGACGTAGCCAGGTACACCGGGCACATGGCCCGCCCTCGAAATTTTCTGCAGTTGACTACGGAACACAAGGTAACACATACTCGACACTTGCCTGCCCGGACGCCACTTACGACCAAAGACGTCACCTCCTTACCCCTCCGCCACACAAGTTTCTGCCCAACCCACTGGTTAAAGCACCCTCTCTTGAAAATTTTGACAAGGTTTGTGCAGCTTGTGCTTGCAAACCGTGAGTTTTTCCCAAAATAAACAAATATATAATCTTAACAAGTCTTAGTAGTATTCTGCCCACCTGATGTGCAGCTAACGTGAAGAAGAGGCCTTCTTCTCGAGTTAGTAATATATACAGAGCACATGACCACTGCAGAGATACCCCGCTGCAACATGGAAAGGGCGCACCTGCAGTAAAGAGTTCGCACTTCTCAAGTTTTCCGCTGTGCCAATAGCCTGGCTGAGTGAACACTGCATCCAACGCCAGGAGGCAGCCACGACAAGGTTACACTTACAAAACAATCACCAGCTGAGAAGAAGGAATGACATGCCAACCTATCCAAAACAGAACGACCAAGAAAGGAGAAGCAATAACTCTCACAGTGGATAAAAACCTGCAAACAGCTGAAAGTAGTCGTGCTGATCTTCCAGCCGAGTATGATAAGGGTGCGCTGAGAAAAAGACCTTGAAGACACGCTATCACCAGATGACAAAACCAGAACAGACAGAGCTTTCTCTTTATCAGACAAACGGTATTTAGATGATAAGGTGAGTGAGTGACTGCATGGCATGAACAAGTGCACGAGGGAGAGCAGTCACATGAGGTGGTCAGCAGTCAGAGGACACAGACTAGAATAACAGTAAAAAGGGAATCGTGAGGAAATGCGAATGCATTTCGCGCGCGCTTCACTCCATTTATATATGGTGGTTGTGGTTCGAAGAAGGAAAAGGCGCCTAATTTCTGCAGCCCGGTCGGGAGCACGGCGCAGCGCCTTTTTTTTGCTTTTTCTTGTTTTTTTTTAAATTTTTTTTATTTATTTTTAAATTTTTTTTTCATATATAGCTCCGCCGAGCTCTGCCGCAGACCGCTTTTAGTTAACGCGCACGCTGCGAATTTTTATTGTTCAACAACGCACAGGAGAAATCTCCCACCGGCACCACCTTGGAGGTCAAGATTTATTGCCATATATACGGGGTGGCCAGTGAACGGTTGTGCAGCGCGAGCAGTCGGTTTTTTCAACCAAGAAACTCGCTAGCAGACGCTGCCTGTGTCGGCGTCGCGAGGCGAGAGAGGGAGAGGGGGGGAGCGTAGGAGAGAGAGAGGGGGGGGCGCATGCGCAGTGGGAGTGTGGACGCTGCGGGCAGAGATGCCTAGAGAAGAGAGGGGGGGAGCGTAGGAGAGGAGAAGAGAGGTGGGACGCGCATGCGCAGTGGGAGTGTGGACGGCGCGGGCAGGGATGCCTAGAGGAGAGAGGGGGGAGCGTAGCAGGGGAGAGAGGAGGGGAGGCGCATGCGCAGTGAGGGTGTGGTTGCCGCGGGGAGGGATGCCTAGGGGGAGAGAGAGGGAGAGAGGAGGTTTTTTTTATTTTTATTTTTTGAAAGGGTTTGCGCATGCGCAGTAAGGGCGGTCACGCCGTACACCACCACCACCGGATTAAGCTTCGCCATAAGATGCTTCACATCTAACACCTGCCGGCGCGCACACCTCCTCAACCTATCCTCCTCCTCCTCCTCCTCCGCGGACAACGCCAACGGCAACGCCGGATGCCTGACATAGCCCGACTATGAAATGCATTCGCATTTAAAAGAACAACAGAAAACCCAAAGCAAAAGTTACCATGCTTTTGAGTTTTCGCTTTGCGTGGAAATGAAGCTAGCAAAAAGTGGAACACTAGATAAAAGCGCCACGGTAAACACCTGCAAATTAACGCTTTCAGAATAATACAAAGCCCCGAGGAAGCATGCAAAAAGGTATCCTACGAAGGCAATTATAAAGTGACTGAAGGCTGCGTGGCCCTCACCGAGACAACACCACAACCAAAGGGTTAAATGCCTTTGTTGCATCAGAACGTTAAAAGCAATGTATGTGCACAAACGCCAGAAGCACTGACGGAAAAGAAAGCCATTACACATATCCGGCTCTTCCTGCATACACCGACACAAGATACTCGCACCAGCATCCACAACAATGGCTTCGTAAAACTCTTGAATGTACCCGCAAGTGTGGTTACTCCAGGTGGAAATAGGACGGCAGACGACATTGCGACACAATGAACACGTCAACCACCAACCACGCACTTATGCTAGACTCAATGCCGTCTTGAACACTCAACACCTCTGGCTCCAACTCAACATACCCAACCGAAATCTCGACCTGCTAGACAACATAAGGTTGTTCCGACAACCTGCCGTCACTCGCCATTCCGCAAAACAAGGGTATCCACACACCCAACTCATCGTTAGGTGGTTCAAATCCTCTTGCTTGCAGGCACGCCGAATTCCTCACTCTAAGCTCACCACCTTGAACATTTCTGGGAGTGTGCTCGAAATTAAAGTAGACAAAGGAGATTGGCGGGGGCGCGTGCACATGGTATTCTTCGGATAAAGAAGCACTGGCCTGCATGGTCATCTTTGACTAGCTTTCGCTTCTGTTCCATTTGTTCTAGTCACGTCGACATTTTAATGTAGTTGCACTACGTGAAAGGCATGGAAAAGTAATATAGAGAACAGTAACAAAGGTGTGTAAACTTTCAGACATCTTTTATTATTTGAGCACTTTCACTGTTTTAGAAATAAAACACCGAAATGTTTCTCTAGTGACATTGTGCGTACTTTATCCAGAAAAAATTGGCAGATACCAAGTACCACGGGAATCGATTTTATGCGAAGCATGCGGAGACAAGCTGACAGCGTTGTAACTTTTTTATTGAGCGAAACGTGACGAAATGACGTCAAAGATGTGTGCGAATCTTGTAAGCACAGACGTATGTTGAATAGTCGCATATGTTTCAAATAACGAATGGTTTACAGTTGCGTAGCGATGCCAACAGAAACATGGGCAGAAGCGGTAAACTGATATCTAGCACTTGTGCTGGCGAAGGTGGTACGTAGACGAACTACAGTGGATGGTGCTCAAGTATACAACTGACGTTAACCCGACATGACGCCTACCTCATAGGAGTACATACGTAAACTTTATAAAATGATATAGCGAGCACTGCAACCACAACTGACGTTTCACCAACATTGCGCCGGCATTGGGTCAATTCCATGGCAGTTCCGAGACCTCACGTGGCTCTGTGGTAGAATACTTGGTTGCCACGCAGATGGCTTGAGCTCCTGCGGGGACCCTGATATTTATTATTTGCATTCGTCGGGTCCATGCTGCCGACGTCAGTTTTTCTTAACGCTCTCGCATTTAAATTACTAATGTATGTCCTCCCCACGCCTGGGTAGATATAAATTGTCAAACACCTGTGGCACATACCCACTTAGCGCGGCCCCACGTATACGGGTATGGCCTGCACGTGTCTACAGGAAAGGGCCTGGCGATGTACGCGACAGGATTTTCGCGTTCTTCATGTAATGACCAGCCACACATATTCGGCATACAAACTTTGGTCTACGCCAAGTTAAGGAGGCAATCGCGAGAGAACCCAGACGTAGGCGGCTAGATAGATAGATAGATACATAGATAGATACGTAGATGGAAACGCAAAAGTGCTCACAGTATGCAATGAAATGCTTCGCATTTAATATTTATACTGTGTTGGTGATGAGCGAAATGAAGACCAACATGCTATCTTCTATAGGCGCCGTCAGACTAAACTCGCACGTTCCTCACTTTATATAGCCTTTGTTAAAATGTAATGCTGCGCCTTGCTGCAAATAATTTTTTCGACATGAAAAGTGCCATCACTGTCCTCTAACTTAATTTGCTTTGAATTAGTGTTCCACACATTCAGTTGCAGCAATATTTGCAACAATGACTAGAGCTGTCAGCGAAAAATTCAGTTCATAGCACTAGAGATGTAGGGGGGTCTGAGTAGCATTATTGCAGTGTGCAGGAATGAACGTGAAATAGGATAAATTGGACAGCACTTTACATAAAAATAGGCAACAGTGGAGTCGAAAAAAGTTCATACTAGTGGATTTTCACATGAACAGGATGGGAAAGAGCTACCATGTGAATGTCTGGTGCTAACAGTAAGCTTTCCGGTTTTAGAGGGGCACCACAAAGACAAAAAGACTAACGAGCCACGCAAACATAAGCTTCCTGAGTAGTCCTGTCATGATATGTTTCAAAAGTAATCCGAAATAATCGAGATGACACATTCAAAATGAAAAACATTCATGTATCAGCTTTCCTTCAATCCCACTGCAGGATAAAGAAATCTTTTACCTTAATGGATAACTTGTTTTGCTTTTTTGGTTTTCTGGTCAGTTGTGTGTAGCCATGTGGGTGTACATATGTGTTCTGTCATTTTGAATAAACTTAGATTTTGAGTCAGCACTTGTCTTTGTGTGGCTCATCAGTCTTTCGTCGTCTTTCTTGTATCGTTCTGAAATAATGCATCCACCAACTCGCCCAACTGTGAGTCGTACTTAAGCTTTCTGGCTCCTATAGTTGCATGTATTGCTAAACCAGTGTCAGAGTTATGACCAAACATACCTCTCAAAATGCTTAGAGGGCCGTTTGACGTATGACAGGGTTCGCAGCATTTGTTACATTGGTTATTTGAATGTTGCTTTTTGCTGTTCAGGGAAACATGCATCATCTTATTCTTTCATTTTTGGAATTAAATGTGCCTTTACCTTCAGCGATTATGATGTGAATGAGTTGGCAAAGACAAGCATGACTTACATCAATGAGCTTGTTGTTTTACACAATTAAAACAAGGCTCAATAAGTGTGAGCATGCCGCCTTTTATGTCAACTGATAAAAAATACAGGTATTTAGAATTGTGCTTTAACCTTCTTTGAGGGAGATCTGGTTGCAGAGGTCAATCTCACATCGAACACAAAGTTACACTTTTTTTCATAATGCCTGAAAGCATAGGTACCAGGCCATTGAAATTATATGTCCCATTTCATTGCTCATTGGGAGGTAGGCTGCAGTGGAATGTCGGCCCAAATTGGCTTTCTCTATCTGGTGGGATTGAGGACGGCATGCCCATGTGATCCAGCCTGCTGCTGCAAAACCAGAAGCAACAGTTGCAGCGGTAATGTCTGGAATCGGAATATATTCGACCCAACGCTTGAAACAATCAACACGAGCCAACAAGTTTGACTTTGGCGACGTGGCAATGGCACAGTAAGATCCACAATAATGTAGTTAAGTCATCTGTTTGGGCCTGCAAACATATCTGCAAGTGGCCATAAATGGGCAATGCTTGTGTCACAACATGTGTCACAGCAAATGTCTCCTGTTCCTCGCTAAGGAGTGTACACCATTGAAAGTCTAGCAATATCGAAGTTTTTAATTCTTGCAGATGGCAGGAATTGGTGCTCATTATGTCAAGCAGTTGCCACTTTTTCGAGGTGTATTGCTCTGAAACAGGCGAAAGAGTTGATGGGGCCATGTGACAGGGCATCAGTGACAGCGTTGTAAGCTCCCTTGATGTGGCTGATGTCTACACTGAATTCTGATATATTTGACACGTGCTGCAGTTTGCGGGCAATGTGGAGGCCACCGTTGGAATTGAGGGAGTGTATGGCGTACAAGAGATATGAACTCATGTATTTTATAACAAAGAACTCACTTCCACGTAATGATGAAAATATTGTACTGCTGCTTCAGTCTTCATCCAAAAATGTTGTAATGCTGCTTATTTGTTGTCAGTTTCCAGGAAACGGAAGCGATTGCTGCAATTGGTGCTCCTTTGATGAGTTTTGAGGAACATACAGCATCCAAGGCTGCATTCAGGATGTCGTACGATGAAGCATAGTGGAACTCTCATTTGACGTTCGGGGAGTAGCATCGTCAAGGCATCTCTTGATCCCCAAAAGTCTGCTTGGGCGTTGTTGGTCCAGGGGAGCTCAATATAGTGGCAGTTCTGTGTATCAACAGCAGGAAGTGGATAGGATGTAGAATAGCGCGGCACAATGGTACAAAATGGTGGTAGTAGTTCACAAGACAAAGAAACTGGCAGGGCTTATCATCAACACGTATTCGGAGACGGGAAGTTCACAGCAGCTATAAATCTGCCTGAGTGGGGCTGAATACTGGATGCAGAGATGACAGGGCCTTGAAAGGTGAGCTTGTACTTGTCTATGCTGGCAAATGTTCATTGTTGGGGTGCTGGATCACAGAATTGCAGATGTGAACTGTGCTCATCTGATAACTGGGTGTGTTCAGATAAGGACGTCGGTGTATGTCCGCCGACCCCCCTTTAATTTCGCCGAAAAAAATATTTTGTTTTCCGACTCCCCAGGACCACGAAACAACTTTCGGTCTCACGAGAAAAAAAATTCACCTTTAAAAAGATTCACAAGTCTCCACTGAGCCGCCTCCACCTCCTTCGCATTTCGCGAAAATGGGATTTCGATGAGACGCTACAAAAAACTATCGTAGCTGTAGGTCCGAAACATTTTCTCACCATACAACGGATAGTTTGTGTTGACAACATTTTATTACTTTGCAGTTTTGATGTTGTTGTGTTCAGAAAAAAAATCGCGAAATCGGCACAAAGCTCAATAATGCCCACATTTAAGATTTTTTCCTCCGCAAGTATAAACGCCAGACTTTCCAATTTTTTTTTAAAAACATTGCCATATGTTTGGGAAAAAAGTGTGCCGAACTAAATACCAGAGAGTGGCTTCAAACGTTAACCAGAAATGTTCAACTGAGGACATGTCTCTCAAAATGCAATATTTTGAAGATCATTTTAAAAAAAACACCATCTTCGATTTTCTTTAAACTCTCCAGAATTGAAGCCAAGCACGTGTTACAACTTAATATGTAAAACAATGTTGCATTATTTTTGTGAGGTCAGAACTACGAAGCACGAAATGTGGCCAAATTGACGTATAGTGAGTAACCACAACAATGAGCGAGCATGGTGCCATAGTTGCCATTACTGCTATTTTTAGGTCGCGAATGTCTTCTGTTGTGCTCTAGGGACAACACCTTGACAGATGAAACCAAAGAGTTGCCTTGAAGTGCTAATTTGTTCATTTGCGTGCGTGCACGCGTTGCAGTTTTGGTCCTGGCGTAAGGACTAACCGCAAGATTTCTAGAAATGTAAAGTCAAGCTCTCGGAAGGAACTGTTTATTTACCTCTATTGTATACACAGGGAGTCATAGTCACAAGTGAGAGCCAGACAAGTTAGACAGTCGCAAATCTCACTGAAGCACTTGTGCGATTCTTGCTCCTGGTGAAGCAACCTTGTGCACACAACCCATTTCGGCCTCAAGGAGGAGAACTTCGTGAGGTCGATCCCTGTGTGAGGGTGAGCCGCTTTAAGTAGACGAAATGTTTCCCGAATGGACCTGGTCATCAGCCGTTTCGAAACGTACTCTTTTTTGACCTTTAGGACTAATTTCAATGAAATATTTCTTGTTTAGGCTTTGTTGGGTGGAGTTTAGCTCATCGTCAGGTATAGTATTTCCTTGCTGCCTGTATGTTTCTGGCTTCAGCTTCGATCTGGTGTAGGAGGTCCACATTTTACCACACCCGGGTGTCTGTATTTTCTGGATTTCCGAATGCGGTGCCGAGTTGCGGATGGAGTCATTTCTTGAATCTGTTGATGAGAAAGGTTCAAAGGGAGCAATGCCAGGAGGCGGTAGCGTTCATAGTATGATTCGCAGGTATCGAATGTGTGCTTTTGGTTGTGTAGCCACTCGCGACACGTGTTGCAGGTTTCCACTCAAGGACCAGGTTCCTATTTGTAAAAATTGAACTGCGCTAGAGACGAGACAGCAGAGACGAAGTGGAGAGGACGTTCGCAGACTAACAACTGGTTTATTGAAATCACATGCACTACACTTATGAAACAATGCGCATGCGCAGTGACAGTCATGACCGCGTGACAGAATTGCACCACCCCCCAAGACTCCTTTCTACAAAAGGAAATCACGCTCTTTTCTGGAAAGATACAGAGATGTGTCGCTGACGCACTTATCAGGACCGTGTCTTGCTATCCAAGAGGCCTCCAAGATTTCCCTTGTTCTCAGGCTCTTAGCCAGAGAATAAGAAAAATATAGGCTCTCTGGCTCTTAGCCAGAGAGCCTATATTTAGAACACGTGCGTGGCTTCAATTCTGGAGAGTTTAAAGAAAATCTAATATGGTGCTTTTTTTAAATGATCTTCAAAATATTGCATTTTGAGAGACATGTCCTCAGTTGAACATTTCTGGTTAATGTTTGATGCCATTCTCAAGTATTTCGTTTGGCACACTTATTCACCACGCATATGGAAATGTTTTTAAAAACTTCGAGAAGTCTGGCGTTTATACTTGCGGAGGAAAAAAATCTTAAATGTGGGCATTATTCAGCTTTGTGCCGATTTTGTGATCTTGCTTTAAAAGAATAACATCAAAACTGCAAAGTAATAAAGTTTTGCCAACACAAACTATCCGTAGTATGTGGAGAACATTTTTCGGACCTACAGCTACAATAGTGTTTTTGTAGCGTCTCATCGAAATCCCATATTCACGAAATTCGAAAGAGGCCACACGAGGCCAGTTTTGTAGAAAATTGTTGCATCGTATATGTAACATCATGACAATGTGAGGTGCAAGGTACGGATCCGGTATGGTTGCTTGTTGGAAATCGGACTCAATTGACTATCGCTGCCATGCCATCGGCCTCCTGGTTTACACTTCGGCACCACTTGCAGAGCATGGTAACACCAACACAGAGCACACATTAGACTGAGTCATAAATCTGCAAATATATAATTTCAGATGGCTGCCTGAAAAATTATTTGTATTGCAGCCCAAGACACTCCTTCCAATATAATATAGGTAGTACATCAATTCCGTGGTCTAGTCAAACCATCCAAATTTTTTATTTGTTTCTCGGTCATCTGAGCCCTCAGACTCTTTCTCAAGACACCATCTTTAGCGGGTGAAGAGTAGAGCTCTATATTCAGAGATTTCATGTGCAACTTGCGTAAGCGTACCGTACGATGACAGGAGCCTATGTCGCCTGCCTACGTCTCGGGTATCCTTTAGAAAGTGCCACAAAAATAGTGAGCCTTTCGCGCGAGAAATTTCGCTGTCGCAATTTAAATAGTGGGTTCAAGAATACCACGTGGATTGGATGTGAACAGTAAATATCCTGAAAACAAATAATAAACGTAAAGCGTGTCTTTGGCGTTCACTGCGGCGAAACGGTACATTTAGTCCCGCGAGATGAGTGAGAGAAAGTGATGCAACATCGCACCACCACGCTTTAACCTCCTGTTTTTTCAAACTTTACTGATCATGAGCTTATGGGCTGGCTGGGTTCACATATCAAGGGCTCAGGGTAAGCCCTACGCTTCAAGTGCATTTTCGACCAAGGTGACGAACTGTTTTTTGAGCAACTGAAATATGTATAGTTTTGCGTTCTTTTAACTCTAGATGATTTATCGTAATCTAAAAGTACTTTGTGTCTAAAAATGTTCTTTAGCCAGAAAAACAGACTTTCTGAGACTGGAGCGAATATGAAAAATATGCGTCAAAGTATACACTTCCCAAATAACAAAGAAAAAAAATCAAAATTTTTAAATATCTTGCCCTGCCCTGTGCCTTTTATTTAGTACATACTGCAGTCCGTAGACCAAGCAGGAGGGGCGAAAAAAAAGGGGAACACAGTGGAAACAAAATAAACAGGTTTGTACAGCAAGTTTTCTAACTACCCTACGCGACAACTTAAAAAAAAGTACATGCTAAGTCGAGTGATATAAATATACACTACTAGAAAAAAAAAGTGCACACATTGCTAGAAACAGTCTCAAGCACAAAAGTAACACAACTGAAATCATGAGATGACGTTATCTAGCATGGTAAAAACAATGTTGTCTAAGGTGGTAATAGAGAACCCGTGTACGCAAGAACGAGGAGAATGTTTTTTTACACTGTGCTTTTTTTCTTTGCTCACAAAACTGATTATTTGTACATATATGCGTCTTCCCCGGCAATAAGTATGCACTCGTTCTTGTATCACCATCAAAATGAGAAGTAATGTGAGCCACGTAATACAATGTACATGCCCGTCACCAAGGCTAATTTCATGTGCTTGTATGATAAACTTTTGCAGCGGATCGACAGTGTGAACTAACTGGTGCATACACATAGCAGATCACGTGTCGCATCAATTTGCAAAAGTTACATCATTATGGTGCACTTAAAGTAGGCCAACTACTGCAGTCTGCCGCAGCTTCAGCGTTGCGATTATGTGGAGCACGGGCTATTACAGCAAGTGGCAGTTAACTGTTCGGTAGTTTAGAACGCTAGACAAGGTTTGTGTGACCTACCAGCTTCACCAAATATAATGTGCAGCGACTTTTAATAGCTTTGCTACAAGTAATGAGACAGCTTACATCAAGACGAGTAAATAAAACTGGCACCTAACATGTATGTCAATTACTTGGCGGTGATGTTGCCACAGGTGAGGTTAGCCTGGCAGACCTGGCCTGCTAACAAAAGGAGATCTCACTTACACTTATTTGTTTTTCCTTGCTTTGTAAGCTCAACATTCATTATCAGTTCGTTCTGAAAATTCAATGGTGTGAAGTCAGAAAAAATATGAAAGTGAAAGTTTAAATTTGCATGTGGTTTTAATAAAAGAAATATCTCCAGCCTCGTCCAGTCATTGTGCTCCTGCGCCAAAATGTGCCAAAACAGATTTACTGTGCCTTCCTATATGAATCAATGTAAAGTGTTCCAAGCTGAGCCAGAGTCCCAAGTTTGACAGTATGTATCACTGGCAATAGCATTGCTGGTGCGTCTGGACATGTGCAGCTTGACCTCGAGGCCACCATTACCACAGCCACAGACCAATGATTATTTTACAAACGAAACAGTGCTGGCGCGCAATGCATACAGTACTGTATGTAGCCATACAACAGATGCAGCATTTCTAGATACGTTGCTCGAGCATGAATGCCGATTAAGCCATGACGCTGTGCACGGTGCTGAGTCAGCTTCTCATATGTAGTGCTTAATGTAAAGAAGGCCTCGGGGGTTCTCAGGCCACCCACTAATATTGACGAGGCATGTGAGACTTCCCTCGTTAGACTGTAGAGTTGTGTGTTTGTGAAATGTACTGGCCTTCATGGGGCTATGGACAGATATTCATAAGTTTTGTCCGGGCAAAAACGCACGCACTGTTTGCTCAGCGTTCCTCGGTGTGGAGGGCTTCCTGTGCCTGGCGCTTCTTGTATTGCTGAGATTGGATGCTGAGATTGGCATTGAGGGCACCATCAGAAAGCGCACGTGTTCTCACGTTTGAATCATTCTACCCAAGTCGCTGTCACATCAGGCCATCGAGGCTGTTTAGAAAAGCTACCCTTGTTCTTGATGTCACGATTGCTCTAAAATAGTGGCTTCACGAATAATACCACATACGTTATAGGTGCCAACGCTTTGTTTTACTTTGAGCTTTCTTACGTCAGATACCGCGGAGCAGCGGGGGGTGAGCTTGGGCAATGCTTCTTTAAAATTTAATTTGCCCGTTCGTATGAAACAATGTGTAAAACAATCTAATATCCATCTTTTTCTCTCTCCATCTTTGTTCTAATAACTAGAGGTGATGGAGCCTTTGAAGGAGCCACTTCTTAAACGGACACTAAATGCAAAGAATAAGTCGACGTTGATTGTTGAAATAGTGAGACAGAAACCTCGTATATATGCTTTCTTGCCAAAGAAATGCTTATATTGAACAGAAATCATGTTTTAGTGGTGTGCATGGTTTTACGCACTTAAAGAGGTACTGAAATAAAATTTTGCGGCTGAGATAGCCTGCTAGATCGATATACGTGAACATGTGTATCTCATAGCTTGGAAGGTATTTCACACGAATTTCGAAACTTACATGCACGATCAAGCGCTGTACGCCACACCTAGCGGTATTGACTGTCTCAAAAGTAACCCCACTGCGACCGCCTACTTCCCTCACGTCACCACGCTGCAGTCGATGGAAGTTATGACGAAGTCAAAGCCGTCATTTTTTTTTGCCGCACTTGCTCCAGCACACTGCTAGTCAGCTCGCGAGTCCGCGGCCGCGGTGCACGCGTTGAAAGTTTTGTGTTTGGCGACATTGCTGTCGCATTTCCTGTTCGAAAGGTCTTCTTGATGCAGACCATGTGGAAGTGCGTCACGGTTCTGTGTGCTGACGTGGTGGAGCGTTGCACTCGCTAGGTGGTGTTGGTCGCACTCGGGGGCTTGTCGGTGAAGAGCTGCCTATAATTAATTATCTCTCAAGCGCTGCAGCAAACATGTGCCGTGTTATGACTAACAGGCCCTCAGCAAAACACTGCAGTACAAAAAAGTGAGGCCAAAATTTTAGTGTCAGGAACCCTTTAAATCCCCTGCCTGAACGGGCCTTCGACGTTGCAGTTGCCTTGCTCAACGTATCCCGCCTTTACTGCATCGCCGCCAACACTAGTAGCAGCAGAGTGAAAGTAGCGCGAGACACGACAGCAACAAACAGCATCAGCTTGCCGTGATGGATATCGTCGGTGTACCTGACAATGAGACGTTGGCTCGCGACGCTGGCGCAGAGCCACGGCAGTCAGCCGCTTTGAGCGTAAGTGTTCGTTTTTGCGGCACCCAGAGAAAAGTCGCGTCGGTTTCTTTGCTGCAGCTCAAAAGGCGTACACCATTCAGGCATCCGGAAACATCACATGTACGTGGAATTTTGTCGATATTTACATCACAGTGACTTTCGTGAGCGTGTAAAGTACACGGAGCAGTACGCGGTATGGAAACTACCTTCGAGATGCGTTCTCGTGAGCAAAGCACAGTTCGGCAAACACGGAACTTTTAAACCACTCATACCATTTCCCACGGTGCGCCAAGTGGTTCTTTTTTCCTTCAATCAAACAGAAATTGACAAGGAGCATTTTATTACACATTGTAACGCACGTGACGTTCTTTTTTATTGCAATTAGTTTGATTACTGGTGATTACTTGTACTCGGGACTCTTGTCGTCATCGGGGTCATTCCAAAATATCGCACTTGTGGCGCATATGGTGCTGTAAATTTACCTGAATTTCTCGAATAATAGAGCACTGCTGTTCATTATAATGACGTTTTAGATTGTCTCAAACATTTTTTTTTGACACTCACTGCAAGGCTCGTGACTTCTAAGTTAATTGGTGGCGGAAATTCATCGGCTTACGTCTGTTCCAGAAATGCTGCACGTGGCTCATTTCAAGCGCATCACTGCATTTAAGGCAATTTTCAGTAGTTAATCAAAAGGGATAATGCAATCAACTGATGAGAAAAACAAGCTGACTTTCACCTTTGGGTGGTCTTCGGCGAATGCATAAGAAATGATCCTGTGGCCTTTTGGCGTACAGGCGCTGTTGTACGTCGTGGCCTTTCTCTCGCACCTGTGCTGATGGGAAGTGCAACATTAACTAAGATGATTTCTGGTGGAGCCCTGCACATATTGACCACATAACTGTGTTTAGAATGATATTTCGTGCTATGCAATTTTATTGATCCAGTATTCTGTTTATTTGACTGAGTCCAAGAAAGCTGGAGAGGTTATTTCACAACATTCAACTCCATTTGCATAGTGGATTGAAATACAAGTGCTGTGGAGAGGATTTTCGCTATGTGATTTGCAACGAATGAAGATGTTTATAGAACCCCGCACTAATTATTGGTGTCTGAGTGTAAATGCAACTTGCTCCTCCGATGTACTTCAAAATGTCAAATTGGCTGCTGCAGGTTGCTCATAAATGCAAAATTGCCTGCTCCTAAGTGCGTCGATATTGAACTCTTTGCTGCGCCAAAGTACTCCAAAATAAAAATTTTGCAGCTGCAGTTGCTCGAAAACAGAAGTTTTCGGTACCATCATTGCTCATCTCATTCTCAGAGAGGATCATAATCTGTGCGGGTTGCCACCACTCAGTGAGAAATTGCAACGCTCGACCAAAGGTAATTGGTCTGTGAGTGACCTGAATTCGCAGACTTGGTGGTAAGAGATTTCGGGTCACTTTTAGAGCAGATGCAGTCACTGCACTGTACCTCACACTGGGGCAACAATGTAAACGCAATAGTCATTTTTTTGATGCTGAAAGTATTCCTTCCCTACTTTATTATGGTCTATCACTTGTTGTGAAGTTACCTTCACTGCAGGTGGCTCATTTCTTGATTCTTGTCTAATGAAAGCTTTGCATGATCTTCAGCCATGGCTCGCACCTCCTTGTCCGTCTGTTGCGCAGCGTCGACAACATTATTGTCAAAATGTGACTCAGTGAGAGAAGCTCTCTGCTTGAATGCCTCCTTAAATTAAAGCCACACTAACAGGCCCAATGGCTCATCATCCAGGTCGGGTAATTCCTCGCTGTCAGGGTTGTAATTTCCCCTCAAACCAGCTTTCCTGAAACAGTTATTATTGGAGAACCCTTGACACCAAAACTGAATCTTCGACATGTTTGCGTTGTTTGATTGCCCTGTATACGGGGGGCACTTCTAACCGATTATTAGTGGCAGACTCAGCCTTTAATATATTTCAATTTAGTTTTAGAGCAAGCGTGAGTGCTTACATTAGTTGGCGGCACCTCGCGACATCCCCCCTTGTATGGTGTAGATAGGGGTCCTATGCAGTGTTCCAGGATTAAAGGGAGTTTTGTCGAAGCCACAGAATATATGTGGGGTGTACAGAATACCACAACTGGCACACGGCAAGGGCTATTGTTATTCACCCTTCTCGTTCTGTTGTCGGGCTGCTCTCAAAGCAGTTATGGCTGATTTTGCTTGAAATGCCTTTTTTGGGTGAGGGGACACGCGAACAAGCATAACTTATACTGAAGCACCAACATCATTGCTTTCCTAGCTGCATGCGAAGCCTCAATTTGAAAAATGTGCTATCAACGTCACCACTGCTTGGGTGCATGTGATCTTTGGTGCTCTCCCACTGTGAAGTGCTAGTTACGATTTTAGGCAGGCGTGTTAAAGTGTTGCAAAAATGTTCTCTATTAACGGTGCTAGCATTAATTATATGATACTTATAGCATTTGCGATTCATTATAAATATTACCAGACCCAAAGCTACAAATCACAGTAAAATAAGTCGCAAACGTAAATTCCGTGGTCAGGGGTTCAGTAGCATCTGTTCTTAGCCTTTTCAAAGTGCTTGAAAACACTTTGATTGAAAATTGATGTCCATTTTGGATTTCCGATTCCTCTACATGTCGAAGAGTTTGGGCACAGTCACCCTACAAGGTCTGTGCAGTAGGCAGCTTTTACACAGCGCGTGATACCTTGAGCAGTTGGCTGGATTACTCAAGTCGCATATGAGGGAAAGGTAAGGCAGCTCAATTGCTTCTAGATAGGCTAGCTTCCTGCGACGGGTTATCGTTGAAAAATAGGAGCACAGGCTTCTGCTTCATCTTTTCCCTATTAAAGTGCGACAGCCAGGTGCTTGAAAAGTCCTTGTTTATCCATACCTTTCTGTTCGCAGTGCAGTCAGCAGTCAAGTTTATGAGCTGCTAGGTGCAAGGCTGCTTGTTCTTCCCAGTAAACAGCAGCTTTTTTTTGGTACCGTTCATAATGCAACAAAGTACCTAGTTGACACCTACTTAGGGCGCTTCGGTGCCAGTGGTTGCCTGAAGGAGTGCGTTAGTTTTCACTGAAAAGGAAGCCCACTTTCAGCGGCATAAAGAAGAACCCCAATTTTTGTACCTCGCAAGAAGCATCAGCGGCTAATTTGCTTTCCACTCTGTCACAACGTCCACACTGGTGCTGTGGCATTCACCTCAGCTTTGCAGGAACTACACTCCATGTCTTGCCTTGCATAGTTACAGCGATCTTTCGCAGATTGTCACACCATTGTTTCCCGGGACTTGAGCTTGTCCTTCCACTTTATTTATTTATTTATTTATTTATTTATTTATTTATTTATTTATTTATTCACAATACTCCTCAAGGCCTTCTTACGAGGGTATTACAAAGGGGGGGCGGGTACATTCCGAATAAAGAAACGAGAAACAAAACTCAATACCAGTGCACGAAATACAACTGTGGAACATGTTAGGAAACAAAATAAGTATGATATAAAAAACATGGAATCGATGCATGATTATAGCAGGAATATCATGTATAACACAAATATCAAGCTTTGACATTCGTAGGTGTGGGTAGGTGTAGCATTACAGTAAACTCACACTGATGCAACATGTGATGATGCACACATAACAAAACAGGTAGTGTTATCAGTCTAAGTGCAACTTTTCACGTAACAAAGCTAGAAAAGATGATAACTTAGTATCACTCGCTATTTGTGATACATTCAATGATTTTGCGTGGTATAAATGATTAAGCGTAAAGAGATGAGCGGCAAGTTATGCACGCTAGTTTGTTATCCTGGTCGCTGCGCGTGAAGACTGCGAGGGGTGAAGAAAAAGAAATTATGCAGATTACGATGATAGTACAGTTAGAGAAATAAGGTTAGCTCTTTTAGGTCCGTTGTCGGGCCCTGCAACCCAACACGGCCGCATCGGGCCATAATCGGACACTGCTGGACAACTTTTATCGCGGTTGTTTCACGCGCGTGTTTTTCACTAAAGTATGCCTCATCTTTAAAATAGCAATTAAGCCTCTTTTATTTAAAATTTTAGTTGTTCAGTTCCGGATAAGAATGGATGGAAGGTGGGAAAGGGTTTCGGACCGCAAAGGGTTAAGCGAGCAAAGTGACTGCGACGTGATTTTGGTTCAACTCAGCTCGTTTTATTGCCGTGACATTCGTGAAGCGGTAGTAATTGGAATAGATGAAACAAACAGCATGATTTTCCAAGGATTCAGTGTTGTTGATGACATATGCTTGATCAGGATCCCATATGGCAAAAGCATATTCAATCTTTGTTTGGATGAGTGTTATGTAAGCGAGCTTTCCTAAGTAGGATGGTGCATGCTTGAGGCCACGCTTACGACCAAATGCTCGGTTTGCTGATGCTAAGAGAATGATAATACGGTATTGCCAAGTTAAATCAGACTGAAGATGAACACCACGGTACTTGTAGGTTGACGTAATGTCATGGCCAGCACTATTGAGTAAGTAGGTTATAGGAAGCCGAGTGGAAAGTTCAATGACATTAGGTTAGTTTTACATGCATTTAGGGACATTAGGCATGGGGAGCGCCACGTTTTCACTTCATCAAGGTCAGTTTCGAGGGCAAGGCGGTCAGTGTCCATTAGTAATTTTTCTACATATAGCACATTCATCTGCGAATAATTGGATTCTAGACAAAACACATTTCGGTAGCTTCCCATTAGGTACCAGCGTGACCATATGGTCACGCATATCACGCCGAAATCTTTCAATTTATACAGGTTTAAAAAACCACGCCAAAATCACGGCAGTATGCCTTGAGATAGTAGGCTACCCCTTACAGGCATCATGTGGCAGCGGATTTCTATGTCAGTCGAGGAGCTGATAGAAGAGGCTCGAAATAGTGGTTATACATTTCGGCGCGTCGGCATGTAACGCTCCTTCGGCTAAGCAGATTTTTTGTAGTAATATTTGTTTTCAATAGTGTAACGCACATGTCCCTGAAGAGTACCTGCACTATGCTATCTCAGGTGAAAACTTGAAATTCGATTAACCAAGGCCTTGCTCGCGAACATGCGTGTTATTTTAAGTGTTACCATATGGTCAAGCTACGCCTTTAGGCTCCGTAGTTTGGTTAAGTTCGTTACTTCGTACTACGCTCTTTGTAGGGTGATTCCGCATCACTCATGTGTCAATTTATTCTATGCCCAGCTGTACTTTAAATAAAATAGCCAGAATATTCGAAGAGGACAATAAAAGTCACAGATTTACCGCAAGAATGAAGGAATGAATGCGATAGCAACAAATGCTAATGTTATTCGAAGTGAGGCTGGTAGCTACCTCTTTTGGATCCGATCTCACGCAACTCTACAAAATGCTGGTTTAAGAGCATACGGCCGCTTCCAGGGACACTTCGCACAATCTCCTCGCTTTGAGAACGGAGCACGTAGGAGCCAGCCGCCCGCCGTCGGCAGCGGAGATTGCGAGATAACGCGTGCGCCAGCGACGACCGCGCTCGTAAAACCAAAGTTCGCAGTGGCTGCATGAGGGACCCCCCCCCTCGCGTCTTTCCGCGCTTGTTAAGGACGCTCGGGGCTTTCCTCTCTTCTTGAGCATTCCCAAGCTGGTCGAACAGGCGGGGAGGGATCTTATCGCATACGCCTCGGAACGACGGAGATGGACCGGCTCGTTTGATGTCCGCTTCAGCCGCGTTTGTCGCCCCCCACCCCCCGCGCTGTTACCAGCGGGTAGTACGCACAATGCGCTGGCGGCTCTATCAATTTGGACTTTATACGCGAAAGGACGGCGGCGGTGACGGCAAAAAGTCGCCGAGATTGTCCATATAATTGCTATCGCAATAAAATGTGTCGGCTATCTACATTGAGGTATCGGAGGCTACCACCTACTATAACGAAGATTTCGCAGATGAGGATTCCGCTAGTGTCATAGAGAAGCTAAATATAATATATAATAAATTTGGTGTTTAACGTCCCAAAACCACAACATGATTATGAGGGGCACCGTGGAGGAGGGCTGCGCAAATTTCGACCCCATGGCATTATGTGCATCTAGATCGTATTCCATCTATGTAGTAGACAGCTTAGACCAGGGGCTAAAAAGCTGCTTGCTGACGGCCGTAGTATTGTTGGACATCGGCTGTGATGAGCATGAAGTAGAGTATGAAAAATCTAGGCGATGGATCACCAAATATCTGCTCAGCTGTCGGAGAGAAAAGCCCTGACGCGAACTTATCTTCAAATGCACAGAAGATCCAAGTGGCTCGCTCTAATGTCGTTGCTCAATATAACTGCTTCATGGGAGGCACTGACCAGATGGATGCAAACGTAGGTGCCAACTGGATGGCAATTCGACGCAAGAATTGGTGGTGAGCGATCTTCACTTGGCGAAGTAGCCATAAGGACCGTGTGGTGCTTAATTCGCAGCACATGATCCAACATCACTCAACTTGAATTCCGGAGGCAAATCCCTCAAATCTGCCTGACAAGATGGCATAACAAGACAAGAGGATCTCGCCGTCGAAGAATGCCGATGCTCGGTGACAGTGAGCCTTGTGGCGCACATTTGAAATGACAAGACTGCCCACTTCGTTGGAACTGTACCTAGCAGTTTTAAAAGGCGCAGGTACGCTGAAGACCACTGCAACAGCACGGTGCCCACACAGTGCACTAAATGTGATGTCGGCCTGTGCATTCCCTGCTTAATACCATTTTCCAAATAAGTGCCCGAGAAATACCTAATTTTATTTTTCGCGATGTGTCTAGGCCTGAAATAAAATATGACCCTCCGTCCGTTTTGCTGTAGCCTAAGCGCCTAGCGTGACCATAAGTTCACGGGTCATTATTTTGTAAACTAAGAGCTCGTTCACGGTTGCGATTTTCAGTGTGATCTCTACATATTCAGATATGATAAAAAGTCGCATCTGCTTTCGCAAGACTCATAAAAAATAAAACCGGTCCCTAATAGGTTAAAGGACCCCTGACATAAAATTTGGAAACTCGAGATGCTTGTGTTCTTTGAGAGTCCTGCATGCGGGGGGCACCGTTTGACCGAGAAGTAGTGACGAGCATTGCCCAAAAGATTTTAATTTGGTTTTAAATTAAAGATGAGTGCTCATCTGAGTTACCAGCACCAATCGACATCTTCTCTGGTTTGACATAGACAGAGGCCGTGCGTCACATTCAAAGCACCCACATGGTTTCATTCTTCACTGCCCGCGGGTCCCCCCGATTTAAAAAAATGCCCCCCACCTCCCCGAAGGGAATCGTGAGGAAATGCGAATGCATTTCGCGCGCGCTTCACTCCATTTATATATGGTGGTTGTGGTTCGAAGAAGGAAAAGGCGCCTAATTTCTGCAGCCCGGTCGGGAGCACGGCGAAGCGCCTGTTTTATTTTTTTTTTTGCTTTTGTGCTGTTTCTTTTCTTCTTTTTTATTTCTCTTTTATTTTTTTTGTTCTTTTTTCCTGTTTTTTCTTTTTTTTATTTTTTTTTCATATATAGCTCCGCCGAGCTCCCGCGCTGCGAGCGCCCTCACGCACTTTGAAATGCATTCGCATTTAAAACTGGGGATGCGTAAAGCACGCAGCGATGGAGCGGTGTTTCCTACTGGAACATGCCAATCGCTGCTAATGTGCTATGAGAGACAGAAGACTCCGACTGGACACAGAGACTCGCAGTCAGCTTTTAGTTAACGCGCACGCTGCGCATTTTTATTGTTCAACAACGCACAGGAGAAATCTCCCACCGGCACCACCTTGGAGGTCAAGATCCATTGCCATATATACGGGGTGGCCAGTGAACGGTTGTGCAGCGCGAGCAGTCGGTTTTTTCAGCCAAGAAACTCGTTAGCAGACGCTGCCTGTGTCGGCGTCGCGAGGAGAGAGAGGGGGGGGGGCGTAGGAGAGGAAAGAGAGGGCGGCGCGCATGCGCAGTGGGAGTGTGGACGCAGCGGGCAGAGATGCCTAGAGAAGAGAGGGGGGGAGCGTAGGAGAGGAGAGAGAGGTGAGACGCGCATGCGCAATGGGAGTGTGGACGCCGCGGGCAGTGATGCCTAGAGGAGAGAGGTGGGAGCGTAGCAGGGGAGAGAGGAGGGGAGGCGCATGCGCAGTGAGGGTGTGGTTGCCGCGGGGAGGGATGCCTAGAGGAGAGAGAGGGAGAGAGGAGTTTTTTATTTTTATTTTTTTTAAAGGGTTTGCGCATGCGCAGTAAGGGTGGTCACGCCGCCCGCCACCACCACCGGATTAAGCTTCGCCATAAGATGCTTCACATCTAACACCGGCCGGCGCTTACCTCCTCAACCTATCCTCCTCCTCCTCCGCGGACAACGCTGGACAACGCCGGACAACGCCGGACGCCTGACATAGCCCGACTATGAAATGCATTCGCATTTAAAAACGGCACGTTCCGCGTCACCGAAGCTGATGCAAAGCTGAGCAATTCAAACTGATGCAAATTCATTCTGAATTAACGATGCTACATTACTTGCACGATGAGTTAGATTATTTAAGATTCAATTCTGGGATTACCAGAGGCAAAGCTACAAATTACTGTACAAAAGTCGCAAACAAAACTTTCGTTGTCAGGGGTCCTTTAATAAAAATTATGAAAAGCAGGGGACCGAGTACGCTGCCTTGAGGGACTCCAGACGTTACGGGAACAGAAGCAGAGTTAGAGCCATTAGCACAGGTGTATTGTTGTCTATCGGGAACATTTGATCCAGCTAACATCGTTAGGATAAATATTGAAGTGCGTTAATTTGATAAGAATCCTGTGCAGCGCCGCGATCAGTACCCGGACCACTGCCGTGAAATGAGAGCGGCGACGTTCCTCCCGCTCAAGCTGATTATCTCCCCGCTGCTTCGCATCCACACATGGTTCCCTTTAGCGTGAGATGAGGAAGTTTTTTAGCCCAGCAAGTGCTGTCATCCTGCGATGATACGAAGTAATTTTATAGATGCGAAGCATCTTATGCTCGGGGCTTTGTCCTTCCCTCCCGCGTCCCGTGTCCGGCCACATTCATGAAGTAGGGAAGCACCCATTATGCGAACCAGAACACTGTAGGAATATGAAGGCCGTCAACCACTACTACAGTCGTCAGTCATGGCCGAGAGCACAGAGAGGCTGCTTAGCAATGGCTAGGCAGGTGCTGTCTGTCGCCCAGGTTAACCCCATTCCTTGATCTTGCTTGCATGTGTTTGGAGAGGGCTTAGTCCGTCCTTCCTTCCCCCCGTCCCACAACACCACAGTGCATGCGCGTGCCCTCCCCCTCTCTCTCCTACGCTCACCCCCCTTTATCTCCTCTAGGAATCCTCTACTCTACGGAGCGGCCCCCGCGTCCCACACCCACCCAGCGCATGCGCGTCCCCTACCCTATCCTCTCCTACGCTCACTCCCTTTCTCTCCTCTAGGAATCATCTACTCTACGGATCGGCGCCTGCGCCCCCACATCCCCACAGCGCATGCGCTTCCTCTCCCTCTCTCTCCTTTAGGAATCCTCTACTCTACGGAGCGGATCCGGCGTCCCACACCCCCCACAGCGCATGCACATCCTCTCCCCCCTCTCTCTGCTCTCCTACAATTCCCCGTCCTCTCCTCTAGGAATCCTCTGCGGAGCGGCGCGCACGACAGGTGGTGTGACAGCTGCATACTCCGCTGGGGGGTGCCACGGTAGTTGCGCGGTATGAAAATGACGGAGCGCGCGCACCTCATTCTCTCTCCTGTGCAGCGCCGCGATGAGCGCCCGGACCGCTGCCGTGAAATGTTTATATTTATTTTTAGTATGAGCCACAAGCGGTTCACAGTCTGTCGAACTTGTGATGGTAATAACACACTGTAGAAATCTTTCACGTGATACCATTAAAGAACCTGCGTCGCAAAAAAACGTGGTGGTGTTGGCAGGGTAACCAGTGAGCGAAAACTTCGATGTACGCAAAGTATAAAAATCATGCCGTGAACCGGAATCAACCCGAGGCCTTCTGTGTGGGAGTCAAGTATTTTACCATGTAGCCGCATCAGTGGCTAGAACTGCGTCGAAAAAAATCTTTTACAGTCGTCGTGTAGGGGCAACAGATTTGTGGTTGCAGTGTTGACTATTTTTTTCATAACAATGTATTAAATGTTACATATGAACTCCTATGACTCGACAAGCTATAGTCAACTCTAGGTCGACCCCGGAGGTCTACGCCGGAAACCGCTGCTTATGATAAGCACATCACCACACCATATCATGCAGTTTGTTTTGATAGAACTGACCTTGGCGCTCTAATGTGAGTGTCAACTCTTGAATCATAACACCCATAAAAAGGCTGAAATGAAATTGCAAAGCCGAATTGTATTCTAGATCTACTTATTCTTGTAACAGCTTTAAAGCAACTTACATAAATTTGTAGGTCTATCAGAGTGCAGATAAGCTACCAGTCTGTGCCATAAGTGCACCACATCCAGCTATGAGGTAAACGTTTGTGCTTGTTTCAGTGGTCCTGCTGCATGTTCTGCACCTCAAGTGACAAAATGCTACGGCAGAAAAAAAGGTGCTGAAACTAAGGAATGAGAGTCAACTCCTGTCCAAGAAGCGTGCACGTACAGAGGCTCTGGGCAAGAGCCGTACCTTGTCGCATCATGCCCTGTCATCAAAACTTTCTCCTCTATTCCATGCCTGTTTGCTGAAACAATTGATGAACTGAAGGGAGCTGTGCAGAACCAGTTTGTGGATGCTTCCTTTATGTGTACTACCTCATAATGTTTAATAATGAGTACCACAAAGCAATTTCGTGCTCTCTTAAATTGATACTTTTGTGGCAACGAACAGGGTTGGAAGGTAGTTGGCTTGAGCCGCCGCCCTATCTACTGTGGCCTACATGAAGTATGAGTGGAATCTGAGAAGTAGCATATGGGGTGGGCAACATAGTCCGTTTTATATACTGCAGCAAAAAGCTGCCTATAAGTGACATGGCAAATATGAACTGCCAGAATGAGTTTTATAACACATTCTCTGGAATCAATGAAGCTATATAGCTTAAAACACAGGGACCGGGAAAAAGGACAGGATGTGCACTACTGAAAACTGAATTTTTATTGCTGAAATGTGTTGTACTTATATTACAAATGAAAACAGCGAAAACCGCATCTAAAGTGTAATCCTGCATTGTTCAGATACGCAATTTGCTTAGCGCTCGGAGCATGCGAACGGCACTGACAATGTTGGCATCTTGTTTAGCAATCAAACTGGCCTCGACAATCCCTCGCATATCCTGATCACGGTTTCTATATGGAACTACTCATTCATTAAACAGAGGTCGGCCGCTGCACAGATTGTCATGCACTGACACTTGCCAGTCGCAGTAACAGTTAAGCTTCTGTTCGTTCGGGTATCTGCCTTTCTGCCCTATATAAACCTTACGGCACGAGAATGGGAAGCAATAAACACTTTGTGCACAGGCCACAAAATGGCACTGCTGCTTCTTAGTGCATCTTCGGCATTTGATGTGAAAAGGGTCAGTAGCCTTCGAAAAGCTTAATAGTTTTCGTGGAGCGGAAAACACATCTACTTCCACCTCGCTGGTCGCCTTCTTTAGGCTGTAGGATAACCCTTGCATTAATGGCAGATACTATGTTCCGCCGGTTTTGCTTTAGCTTTTTGCACCGCCTTCTCCGCCACTGACAGGCACATGTGAGTTGGGCAGCCTGCATCCAGCAGCTGCTCTCTGTCTGGAGAAGCTGGTTTGTATCTGGTGGAGGCATGGTTTGCGCAGTGCATTCAAGAAACAGAGGTTAGTAATTGCGCGCTTCACTTACTCAGAATGTGTTGATGTATGCGGTAGTAGCTTTTTGCCGCAAGATGCGCTCATTCGTCGCATTGACGACGGCATAGATAACAAGGGCGTCCTTGCCTTTCAGACAGAGACAAAAATTTCCGCCAGCACTTTGCTAGAACTGCTGGCACATTATCTAATATCCACATTCATTGAATGTGATAGGACTGTCTCTCTTCAGAAAGCAGGGGTCTGTGTTGTCTTGTGTCAAGTCCCTGTCTTGAGCGACTTATTTCTCGGCCATATCGACACATGCATAAGAGAAAACATTATGGTGCTAGAGATTTCATGCATTTTTAGGTAGCTTGTGAAAAGGATACGCGATAAGATACTCGAGGGTGTGTCGAGGCCAGTTTGATTGCTAACGAAGATGCCAACTATGTCATCGCCCTCTCGAATGCCTTGAACACAAAAGAAATCGTGCATCTGAACGATGGAAGCTTACACTTTGGACACAGTTTTTGCTGTTGACATCTGTAGTATGAGCACAACATGTTTGACAAATAAAAATTTAGTTGCGAGTAGCGCACGTCCTGTCCTCTTTCTTGGTCCCTATTTTTTTAAGCGTTTTGACTTCATTGAATGTAACAAACCAACTAGCACAAAAGGCTGATCTCTTGGATTTCTCTAGATTCACTTGGTTATATGGGCACGTTGATGGATAATTTAAAAATACTGTAGCAAAAAATACAAACACAGGTGGAGCAAGAAGGCAAGTGCGAGTACTGAGCCTCCAACTTTTATACGGAATTAGTGCTCCTTATGTACGCTATTTAATCAAGCTGGCATCACGTGCCTGTGTGTAAATAAGCAAGCTTTTTATCTGCAAACGTAACAGAGGCCAAGATTACGAATGCCTAATGTTAACCCATTAGGTATCTGCATGACCATATGGTCACGCAAATCCCGACAAAGCCTTTCAATATATACAAGTTTAAAAAACCCCGCCGAAACCACGGCAATACGCCTTGTGGCTGCTCCTTACAGACATCATGTCGTAGAAGTTTTCTTTGTTTATTTGGGAGCTGCTAAAACAGGCGCGAAATAGTGGTTCTGCACTTCGGCGCGTCGGCATGCAACGCCCTTCGGGCAAACAGATTTTAGATGCGAATCAGCTCTTTGACTAGCCTGTGTAAGGCTGTCCCTCCGTGCGTCCGTACGAACGTGCCGCTCCTCTCGCCGCAGGTGCTGGAGCGGTGCCAAGTAGGTCACGGCGTTGACGTCACGCTCCCCTTGCAGTGCGCGCTGACGTGACTCTCTTCCTCGCCTGCCGCGCGCTCGCCGCAGCGCCCGCAGCTGCCAACTCGTCCGCTCGGCCGCTACCGCCGCTCGCTACACCGCCGACTCGTCGGTTCACGCGCAAAAAATTGACACCATCTTCCCAAAGGGAACACTGATGGGATGCGAAGCAGCAGCGTTGCGCACGGGTGACGTCACGGGTTGAACAGCGCTAACGCAGTTGCTGCGGTGAGCGCTGGAAGATTCGTTTGAAGCAATGGCTGGCGTAGGTCTTGTCGTTTCTTCAGAGTGGACACGGGCGCTGGCCCGGAGCTGGCGCGTTAGCGCCGTTCGACCCGTGACGCCACCCGTGCGCAACGCTGCTGCTTCGCATCCCATCAGGGTTCCCTTTGGGAAGATGGTGTTAACTTTCTTTGTTGTATTATTTTTTGCAATAGCGTGATGCACATGTCCCTGTAGAGTACGTGCACCATGCAATCTCCGGTGAAAATTTGAAGTAGATTAACCAAAGTCTTGCTCGCAAACAAGCGTGTTATTTTACGTGTTACCATATGGTCACGCTAGGCCTTTATGCTCCCTATTTTGGTTAAGTTCGTTCCTTCGTTTTACGCTCTTTGAAGGGTGATTCCGCTACACTCGCGTGCCAATTTATTGTAAGCCCAGGTTTCCTTTAAATGACAAAGCCAGAATACTCGAAGAGGGCGATAAAGTAGTGATGCAGAACTATCGATGGCACTATCGATACTTGAACGACTATCGAACTATCGATGGTACAAGAAACTATCGATAAGGCTATGGGATAGTAAGCTTGAAAGTACATTGGTCAACACAATGTCTAGAACTATGGAGTGTCGCACTCGGAACAGCACGAGCGACATCTGCAGTTCGAAACGGGCCAATTTTCTGAGCATGCGCGGCGCCAATTATCGGCCCACCTTGCAGTTTCCATCCATGATCATCAGTGCGGCCGCGATAATTGCTTTGGCCATCAGAAGAACTTATTCTCGCTTTGTGGTATCGTATAGTACCGAAAACGGTGGACTTCGTTTTTTTTTTCTTTTTTTTTTCTTTTAACCGTTCAGAGTGCTTTCGACGGCCAAAGCAGTTGTTGCATCCGCAGTGATAAACAAGGATAAAAAACATGGCTGATTCCTCTGTCAAAGGAATCGGCATAACACGAAAGTGAAACGTGTATTCACACAAGTAGTTGAGCGTTTATTGTGCATTGTTTCGCCACAAGGGAGAAGGAATGAATGCTGCAGCAACAAATTGCAATGTGACGTGAAGAAGGGCAAGCAGCTCGAAACATGCAGCGCGCACCTCAAGCAGAAAGGACGCACGAAATGAGCATACACAAGACGAGCACGGACTAACTGTCACAGCTCAACATTTAAAGCGCGCTACTCTAACACAAAGACGCACGAAACGAACGCACAAGCATACACAGGACGAGCGCGAACAACTGCCACAATTATTACTTCGTGTGTAAGCGGCGCGCTCCATTCGTAAACGCGGCCGCTGCGGCGAACGAAGCGACCTTCGTGAACTCTTTAACCGCTGTAACTTCAAAGCAAACTTGCGGCGGAACCATAAGGCGTGCGAAGCGCCCGAATGCCCCGATCAGGAGATAAGCGCGCGCGCACCAGCGACCACGCCCCGTGGAGGCGCACGCTCATCCCAGCGAAAGGCGCGACGACGTTTAGAGCGCGCGCTCCGTGACACCTTCGCGCCATCTCCCGAGTGATGACGAAAACGCGCTGAAGTCGAGGAGCTCTGAGGACCGCCAGCGGTATACGGTGTGTATAAATAGCTTGCCGTTAGCAAGCTGAGGAACGTACGCTCCCGTAGCCGAGTGGTTTCGCGCCGCGCGCTACGGAAGCGAGATGTCGTAGGTTCGGCGCCCGGCGACGGAACTTTTTCTTCTAATTTTTCTTTGATCTCATGATGTTAGTTTATGTTTTGCAACGTCATATCCGTGACGGAAATACGTCAGAAGAGCCGTGGTGGACCCCGGCACAAAACACTTTGGTGTTAAAAATTCAACGCACATGCACCGTTGGCACCGCGCATGCTCAGTTGTGGCGTATTTACGACTGCAGATGTCACCCGTGCAGTTCCGAGCACAACGCTCATTCGTTGTAGACATGAGAGCTCACCACTGTACAATCGATAGTATAAAATCAACCGTGCGAACTCATTGCAGCATAATCTTTATTCTCCGAATGTGTGGTAGTATATGGCGGAGCAGGATAAGCAGGCAGAAGGGCAAGAAAGTTGACATGCTTGCGTTCCTTCAGCAGAAAGATTGGCTGACATTATTAAGCTGAACTGTTCAGCTTTAGCAGAAAGGAAGTCGTCACGTGTTGCGAAACTGCGCGGGTTCAAACTCATATTGCATTTTGCGATTTCAAAATAAAAATAACAATAGGTACGTTTTTATTTGTAAGGTGTAACTGGTTACTTTTGAATCCGAATTTATTTATGGACATATTCCGGCATTTTGATTGCGGCAATAATTTATTTCTTTCACCAGAAGAGTGCTCATAAATTAAGCGAACTGGGTACTGCCGATAGTAGGCTATCGGAAATCATTTGGCAATATCGCCGTCCAACAACAGCATAATTATTCACAACACTGTTCATTATACTATCCGCCGCAAAACTCCTGATGGTACTATTGATTGCACTCTCGATAATATAGCGTGTTTATCGATACTCGTACTATCGCAGTTATTTTACACTATCGATAGTTAAAAAAAACTGTCGATATTTTCTGTTATTTTTTCTGTGTATGGGTGCCCCGTTGTGATCTATCGGTTAATGAACTATCGGTTAATGAACCATCGATAGTATCGATAGTTTAAGAAAAAACTATCGATACTCTCGGTAATCCATTTAGCGATAGTTCTGCATCACTACGATAAAGATGTGTCGTCTAACTACACTGAGTTATCGGAGGCTACCACCTACGCAAACGAAGATTTCGCAAATAAGGATTCTGATAGACTCATAGACAACCTAAGCATATTATATAATAACTGCTGAAATTTAATGTCCCAAAACCATGACATGATTATGATAGACGCCGTAGTGGAGGACTCCAGAAATTTCGACCACCTGGAGTACAGTGCACCTAAGTCGTAGACAACCTAACAAGTAGGCACCACATGACCTAACGTCACTCAGCTTGAATTCCGGACGCAAATCCCTCAAAGCTACCTGACAAGATGGGATAACAAGCCAAAAAGGAACTGGCTGTCGAAGAACGTCGACGCTTCTTGACAGCGCGCCTTGTAGTCCACATTTTGATTGACCAAACATTCCACTTCGTTGAAGCTGTGCCTAACGGCAAAGGGCACAGGTGCGCTACAGACAACTGCAACAGCACGGTGACTACACAATGCAATAAGTGCGACGTCGGCATGTGCATTACGTGCTTCATCTCATTTTACAATCAGTGCCCAACAAATCCCTGATTTTTGTTTCGCGATGTGTCAAGACCTTAAACAAAATGCACATGAAAATCATGCACGATCATCTGATTTAACTTAATTTTCCGCATTTTCGGCTGCGCAAGCAAACATAGCAGCCTGTAGCCGACACGCGCGAAATCATTATAAGCTCAACGCCCAGTGCCAATATTGTAGACATGCTTTATGAAGAAATAAGTGACGAAGAGGAGATATCGCCTGTAGAAACGATAGTGAAGGCAAGAAAGAAACCACTCCCTTGTCAACTTCGAGTTGTTTAGGGGCCCTTTTAAATAAACTAAAATATTTTATACGTGTTTCTTGCCTCTGATGTTCGGAGGCAATTAACATTGAGTGCCAAGGGAATGAAAAGTATCCTTTTTGTGATGCCTCAAACCATGTCAATACTTCTTTCAGGTGAGCAAAACTTGTGCGACATAACAAATCATCGAATCTTAACCCATTAGGGACCGGTTCCTTTTTCGATGAGACTTGTGAAAGCAGATATGATGTTTTATCGTATCTACAACTGTATAAATCGCACTGAATCTTTCATCGTGAACGAGCTCTTAGTCTACCAAATATGGCCCGTGACCGTAAGGTCACGCTCGGCCCTTGGTGGACTACTGCATGGCAAAGCAAAGTAGGAGACAATTCTAGTGTGATATTTCTCTTATATGGACCAATGGAGAGTGTATACCCTCATGATATCACATGAATCATTGTTCTGGCATATTTGAAATCTTTAGGGTGAGTAAAATAAAAATTATCCATATTTTTTTTATAGAGCGACCATAAAGTGGCAACATTTTCTATAGGTACAGGTACATTACACATTCAGGAGTAGTCAACTTGAGAAAGAAACCTACACTGTTAATGAAACCTTTGTTTATTGGAATAAATATGTTTCATAAGCTATTAAAAAGTGCACTGAAAGAAACCAAACACTGAGGCATGGTAGCATTTCTGTGAAACGGCATTTTTTATGGATACCATAGTTCAGCTGCGAACAACTGAAAGCTCATCCCTGGAAGCACTCAACAACCTAGGTAAAGTGATTAGATTACCAGTCAGGTAGGCATCAGTTTTTGCTAGCGTGACACACACTAACTGCCTGCGAGACAAAACCATACTTGTGGCTATGCACATGTGCAAGGAATAGTTGATGCATAATTGTGAACAGTAGCGCTGAGAGGCACTCGGATGGCGACAGATAAATACGGGACACAGCGCTAACAACTAAATGTTTATTGCCCGTGATCCCATATATATACACGCGACACTGCGTGAAGTACCACATGTGAGCGGAATAGAAAATACATTAAAACTGTTGAGCTTGTGCGCTAGAGCAAACGCAGGTGTACGCAAGCCCCGTGTGTGCAACAAAAAGCACTGCGAACCGTTTGTGTCTTGTGTAGAAGGAGTTGTCTATTCTATTCCACTTCACGTGTGGTAAATAGTATGTGGGCGAGACAGGCAGATGCATGAATGATCACTTGCGAGAGCACAAGTGCAATGTTGAGAAACTCGCCTTGTCTGGCCACCTCGCCGCGCATTGTGCACGTTGTGGTTGGACGCCCCTGTTCAACCACCCGCATTTGCTGGCCGACAATTCTGACCAGCTCACGAGAACAATTGTTGAAACGGCAGATACGGTGCCCTTCAATCTGTTTATCGGAAAAGAAAACGCTATATTTGTTGTGTCAGTCGCCTGTTTGGTTGGTCGCGTCGATTGCCTTGTATGCCCCTTCTCCTCCCCCCTCTCTTTCCTTCGCGCAGTGTCGTGTACACACACACACACACACACATATATATATATATATATATATATATATATATATATATATATATATATATATATATATATATATATATATATATATGTGTGTGTGTGTGTGTGTGTGTGAAAGATAGTCACAGTGAAAAACATAACATTTATTCTGCGCTTTCGGCCGGGGACTGGCCTTTATCAAAGAGGTCCCCGGCCGAAAGCTCAGAATAAATGTTGTTATGTATTTCACTGTGACTTTCTTTCATATATTTTAACCAGTTAGCCATGAATTTTTTCTCTCTCTCTCTCTCTCTCTCTCTCTCTCTATATATATATATATAAATATATATATATATATATATATGAACAAGAAAAGATAACAGACTCGCCAAGTTTGGCACTGTATTTGCCTGCGGACCAGACTTTGTCAAAGTGACAAAGTCTGGTCCACCAGACGAAACGCGTTAGTAGGAATATACAGTGCCAAACCAACGAAAGTCGTATTTTCTTTCTTGTTCATAATTCTATCGGGGTCCGCGTGATTCTTTTCCCACTACTATATATATATATATATATATATATATATATATATATATATATATATATATATATATATATATATATATATATATATATATATATATGTGTGTGTGTGTGTGTGTGTGTGTGTGTGTGTGTGTGTGTGATCAGATGCAATAAACATTGGGTTGTTAGCGTTGTGTCCAGTCTTGATGGGTCGCCGTCCATGTGCCTTTTCGCGCTACTGTTCTGAATTATGCACTACCAACTAACCCATAAGTCTGTCCTTTTGAGCAGTTGATGTGTCAGCCTAACTTGACCTTGGAATTGAAACCAAAGGTCGATGGTGCACAAGCAATTCCTTGCATCTCCATAGGTTGACAGCAAGTGCTTGGCAAAAAGAAAGTTGTAGTGGCGTGTTTTTCAAGCACACAGACAGTGCAATACACGTACGGCAGTGACCACTTTGGGATTTGTTCCCGCTGCTGTACATTTACCGCATTGACTCTTCTAGGGTAAACATAGCATATATAAGCGACAGGAATGCTCCAGTAGCCAGGACAGTGATTATCACACTGCACAGAATGCAGCTGCAGGCCTCTCGTCAACGAAACTAAGGCTCATGGTGGTCAGAACACGCAAGACACGAAGCACAATAAAGTACAGAACACAAGTGCTGTGAAAGCAAGGCTTTGGATCGATGCAGGTCTGAAAAATCTTGTGAAATTTTGGAGGTTTATTTAATGTAAAAATGATGACATGGGAAACCACGTAAGCACATCTTTTATGGCATTTTGGAGATACTGTTCTGAGATACATAGAGGAAGTGTGCATCAAGCCACAAGTGTCGGTGTTAATGTTAAATCGGGTTTGCATACATTCTTTTAAATTGTGTTTTCTATCTACTGCTCAGTCATCCTGTTGTGTATTAGTTGACGTGTGCCAGAGAATAATACAGAGTTGAAAGTTCATGCACTTGTCTGTCTCCTATTGTCATGTGGTTAAATGTATACAGCCATAAGCAATGGCTGCAGACTTGTTCATCTGGTTTGCTACACTTTAAGTCATGTTTCGAAATCATGAAGTCCTTGTGTTTATTTGTAAATTAATCAAACAAGCTTGTTTCCATCAACTTTCATTGAAACGTATTGCTAACTATTTTGGACTGTGGCAGATATTACTTTCACAGTGACTTTTGAAGTACCTGATCATTTATTTTTATAATGAACATATGGCATTTGTTCTTAATAGTACAATATGACGTCTGCAGTGATTGTTTATCATTGGATTATTTTGCATGTGTGTTCTACTGCAGTGGTTAATACTTATTTGGAGTTTTTTTTTATATTCGTGTATGCAGGTGTCTGTGAAAAAGGAAAACGTGTACCAGAAGAACGCGTTTCATCAAAACGTGGCTACCGAAGTCATTTGACCTCAGTGGAGGCAGGGAAAGGCGCTTCACAGATGCATTCATAGCAGCCTAATCGCTGCTGCCCTCAATGCAGGGATCTGTGGCAGCTTGCGATAGTCGGCTTCCTCCCCAATAGCTGCTTTCAGGATCCTGGCCAGCCCACCATCATTACCTCATCCCTTGCCGCTGCCTGTAAGGTTCTGGGCAGTCAGCAGTAATCAGCACCCTGCTCCTGCTGCCCTGGCCAGCCCTATGCCAATGGAGCAGTAACTTGAAAAACTGCACTGAAAAATAGATTGTTTTATGTGTACCTTTATGAATAAAGTTATTTTATCTGTGTACAAGTATAATTATTTATGAATTGTTGTGTGCAGGATATCTGCATCCAGTAGTTACCTTAGTCGATAATTTTTTAGCTAATACTTGATGGAACAACAAAGGGGACACTTCCCAGCCAGATAGGGGAGGAATGCTCGAAGGAAAGTAGGCATTTTAACTGGACTTCGTGCAGTCTTATGCCCTACATGTGGAGAACGGAATGGGCAGCCCAAGAAAAGACATAATAAGCGGACGATTAATAAGAATGGTGGAGTGTGTTTCGACATTAGTGCTTGCAGTAGTCTGTTGCCTAGAAGCATACCCCACCGCAGAGCTCGTACGGGGCTGCTAAGCTGCAAGGCCAAATTCTTAAGGCGTACTGTAAAACCTAATGGCAAAAGAATGCCAACAGCAAAAGATCCATATTAATTATGGCTGCATATCGGCAAGCCAGTGGTAGCCAATATTCGCCATGCAGGGCACACCGGCATAATAATGGCATTTTATTGGCTACAATGTGGCCCTGGAACGGCCCGATGCTGGACGTACATCGGCAACTACATCGGTGATACGACGGACCATCGTCGGCATATCTAGAGCGGCCTGGTGTTGGCTGCATATTGGCAAATACAACGGCAGAACGTCGGCTCCACATGAGCATAAACACCGGCCCGATGTCGGAAGAAGTTGCACTTGACCAAAATGCCGACGTCGGTACTATGTCGCTGCCGCTGTTGGCCGAAGTCGGACCGAGGTTGGTCCAACGCCGGCGTGCTGCCTTGGAAAGTATATTCCCCATTGCACAATTACAATTAAAATCTCAATAACAATTGTTTCTCATTAAAGTAAGATCTTAAAATGGACAAGATAATATCTCTGCACTTGAGGCATTCAGTAAATGCAATTAATAACCTTTTTCACTGCAGCAAATACATTCATCGAGGAATTATCGCAGGTGATGAAAACCCGCGCGACGAACTCTCGCCCAAAGAGAAAAGTGTCACTGACACCAACGGAAATTATTGCACCACGTAGGTCCTTGCGTTTGAGTCGCAAAAATTTCATCCACTTGATTCTAAAAGATCGCTTCAGATGTACCAACCGTCTCAGGCCGGAAGACTCGGGAGTATTCGAGATGGAGTCGTTTAAACATGATAGAAAGTATGTTCTCTAAGGGGCTTTAAGCGTTAAGAGGCGGACTGGCGAATCTGCGTAAACTTAGTAGTTTAGTAAATTTAGTATATATTACAATGCGCGATTCTTTTCTATACCTATTTAACCGATCCCTTACACGTCCATGCACTGTCACCTACAGGCCAAGCATGGTATTAGGAGAACCTTTCAGATTATTTGATACGGTTTTGACTGCATTATGCTCAAAGCGCGAACCCCGGATTTCATTCTGTAATTTACGCGGTGACAAGTGATAACGCTGGAAATGTGGATGGCACGTGTATAAATGCCGACTCGCTTCACAGCTGATGACAGTAGGTGACAGCCTATGATTCTGTGCGCCGATATCTGCTCGGCTTTTGCTATGCTCGAAAGACACAGAGCCGACCGGTTCGAAGTGGGTAATTTGTCTTGTCTGCTTTGATGGCTACATCATCTTCGCTTCAAGCTTTGGTGAACGTCTATGGCGCCATGAAAGAGCGCTTCAAGCAAGCAAGTCATCCGGGTTTACAATAAAAGCCGGAAAAGTGCTCCCTTGCATACGAAGAGCTACACTTCCTAGGACATGTCATTGGAACGGCTGACATGCGTCATGAGCCGCGGAAGACCACCGGTGTCGCTGCATTCCCAGAAACCGGCGACAAGAAGGCGGTGCGCCGATTCTTGGTCTGTGTACCTACTACAGGCGCAATGTGAAAAACTTTATCCCACAATTCTGAGCCGCCTACTAACCTAACGAAGACAGGTCTCGAGTTCAAATGGGAAATGCCCCAAGGAGAAACATTCCAGGAACTCAAACGACCCCTTCAGTCACCGCCGATACTGACCACCTTAGGTGAAAACGCACCGACAGAAATCCACACATCAGCATGTAGTGCTGGGTTCCGTGCTGTGTTACTACGAAGCAAGGATGGATATAGAAGTGTCCTGAGCTTCGCTAGGGGGTCTCTCTCAAAGACGAAAGCAAACAATTAGACGACATGAACGAAGTACCTGGCCATCGTTTGGGCAACTTCAAAGTTTCGCCCGTAGTCGTTCAGCAGGACCTTCAAGGCCGTGAGCCTTCTTCTGGCAACACGAGGCCTTGCGTGGGCTAGCGAATCTGAAGCACCCCTCAGGTAGCATGTTAAGGTGGATCCCGATACTTCAAGATGATATGTCACCGAGGTTTACCAGCTGAAAGCATTCTGATGGTGATTGCTCGTCCCCTGGCATAATGCTTAGAAGGCAAAAGTGCCGTTGTACCCCAATGTTTAGAATAATGGAGAGCTGGGCTAGTTGGTAAGAATTCATTCTAAAAGACAGGGCGTGCGAACACGGACACTAGAAAGAAATTTTTCTTTCTAGTGTCCGTGTTCACCGCTTATACCGCCGCTTATACCGCTTAAATCACCGCTTATACGGCCGCTTCTACGCTGGACAGGCAGGCCGTTGCATCAACCAGAGATTATCGGAACAAAATAGGTAGCTAACCGGCGGCTGACCTTTTAATATTTATTTAAATTGCGGAAAGTGTACGTGAATGCCAAAATTCGATGAATTCGCAGTTTTGTAGCGGAATAAGAATGACGAAACCCGTCTGATGATTGAGGCATGTCATATCCATAGTAGTGGTAGCGCATGTGTGAGCCAACCGTCAATTCATTTCCATAGAGATTAAATCAAATGCATTAACAGTTACGTTTCACGCAGACCCCCCACGGGTACAATATTGATAGGTTCGCTTATTGCATGGGCCGGCGGAGATAAGTGTTTATGCCTTGTTTTCTTCCCGCCTTTCTGCGCACGTTCAGTTGTTAGTGGGCGTTTGTGGTGTCGGGACTTCGTTCTCATGTCCATGTTTGCACACCCTGTCTTTTAGAATGAATACCCCACTGAATTAGAAAAGAATTGGTGTTGTTTTGTTGACAAAGCGACGTTCTGTTAACAGCGAAGCCATTCTTTGTCGATCCTGTGATGTCCGGTATTCATGGCAACGCTTGTGGGTGGCATAAACGGTTATACTACATAGACATTGCATTAATCTCACTATTAGCCCACTGGTTCACTACACAATTGGGGGGACGCTTAAGCTTCGTCTTTAGGAGGTGAACGCAATAGCGACTTCCTGTCCTTATTGCCTAATTAAATGAGTTAGTGCTTACTATGTAAAGCGTAGCATGCTTTAAACCAGGAGGAACTATGCGGGGGGAAATGTTTTCGACCTTGCTATGCACCCACTACGTGGTCCTAAGGTAATACGCGCAGTAACGTGTGTGCCTTTTGTGATGGGTGGACGGCTTTGAACCACAATGTCGTCATGATAATCACATCCTCTCACGCCAGATGGCAATGTGCGCTTGTACCACGCAATATTACTGCGATATTAGATGTTGTATTGTGACGCTTGTATACAGTACGCGTGTGTATGTAAAGCATGAAAGTTATATTCTCTGCATTTCCAAGCAGAGGAAGTTAGTTTTTATGTAATCCCAATTACAAGCATCGCAGTGTTGTAGAACACCTGCTTGCTACGCAGACGGCCTGGGTTCGATCCTGATTCGGACCCGGAAATTGTTATTAAGGCGAAAACCTTTAATGTCTCATGCTCACGTTCTTCCGGCGTCTGTCCATCCACCCGTGTACGTCCATCCGTCCGTGCCCGTCCGTCCGTCCGTGTCCATCCGTTCGTCCGTGCCCGTCCGTCAGTCCGTGTCCTTCCATCGATCCGTCCGTGTCCCCGTCTGCCCCCTGGCATCTCAACGTCTCGCCCACCAGCCGCCGCTCTTCATAGTCGCCAGCCAGCCCACGTCAACTCGACCAGTCAAGCATCCGTGTGTTGCTCAGACTGAACTCGGGTTCTCCTCTCGGCGGCTCTGCCACGTTACAGCTAGACATATCTAGTTTAGATCATTGAACTTACGTTTCGATTGTAATTAAGAGTGGTTTACCGTGTAAAGTGAACATTTTACTAAGTGTAATTTTTTGTACATATAGTTTTGACTTTATTTCTTGATTAAATGTTTCCTGTGTTTCCTGTGTTTCCATAGAGAGCCGTTACGAACCAAAAGAAGAATTTGCATCACAACACCCGAGGTGCACGTCTGCTTCTTCAAGAGTTCTCGTAGAAGTTTCGTAGCATAAAGGAATTTCTCATGCTCACGTCCGTCCGTGTGTCCGTCCATCCGTCCGTCCGTGTCCGTCCGTCCATCCGTGTGTCCGTCTGTCCGACCGTCCATCCGTCCGTTTCTGTCCGTCCGTTTCTGTCCGTCTGTCCATCCGTCCATTCGTGCCCGTCCGTCCCTCTGTCCGTGTGTCCGTCGGTCCGTCCATGTGTCCCTCTGTCCGTCCGTCAATTCGTGTCCGTCCATCTGTCCGTCTGACAAGCACAAATACATGGCATATACCTAGGCAGCACGCCGGCGTTGGTCCGATCTCGGTCCGACGTCGGTGAACATCGGCACCGACACTGGCCCGACGTCGGCATTTCGGTCAAGTGAAACTTCTTCCGACGTCGGGCCGATGTTTATGCCGACCTTGGGCCGACGTTCAGCCGTTGTATTTGCCGATGTGCAGCCAACACCGGACCAGTCTAGATATGCCGACGATGGGCCGCCGTATCGCCGACGCAGTTGCCGATGTACGCTGAGCATCGGGCCGTCCTAGGGCCACACTGTAGCCAATAAAATGCCATTGTTATGCCGATGTTCGCTGCACGACGAATATTGGCTACTACTGGCTTGCCGATATGCAACCATTATTAGTATGCGCCTTTTCCTTCTGGCATTCTTTGCCAGTAGGCTTTACAGTACGCCTCGAGAACCTGGCCTTGCAACTTTTAGGAGCCCCGTACGAGCTCTGCGGTGTAGTATACTTAAAGGCGACAGACTACTGCATGCCCTAGTGTCGAAACACACTAAATCATTTTAAATCGTCCACTTATGCATTTTCTTCTTGCGCTGCCCATTCCCCTGCCCACATGTAGGGCATAAAACTGCACTAAGTTCAATTAACCTGCCTACTTTCCTCCACGCATTCCTTCTGTATCTTGCTGGCAAGTGTCCCCAATGCTGTTCCATCATGTATTAGCTAAAAACACATCGCCTAAAGTAACTGCTGGATGCAGATATCCTGCACACAAGCAATTTATAAATAAGAATAGTAGAAGACATTTCAGATAACTTTATTTATAAAAGTACAAGTCGAACAATTTATTACTCACTTCAGTTTTTCAAGTTACTGCTGTTCGGATATACAGCCCAAAGTAGGGGAGCCCAGCAAGGCTCCATGGGCATACGGCTGGCCAGGGCAGCCGGGGCAGGGTGCTGATTACTGCCGGCTGGCCAAAATGTTACAGGCAGCAGCAAGCGATGAGGTAATGATGGTGGGCTGGCCAGGTTACTGAAAGCAGTGATTGGGCAGGAAGCCGACCATCGCAGGCTGCCACAGATCCCTCCTTTGAAGGCAGCAGCGATTGGGCGGCTACACTATGAATGCATCTTTGAAACGCCTTTCCCTGCCTCCATTGGGGTCAACAGACTTCGGCAGCAACGTCTTGATGGAACGCTGTGCTTCAGGCACATCTTTTTTTTTTCACAGACACCTGCATACACGAATAGAAAAAAACACCACAAAGTAAGCATTAAGCACTGCAGTAGAACACACATGCAAGATAAGACTATGAAAAACAGTGACTACAGACGTCATATTGTCCTATCAAGAAGAAATGCCATTTGTCCATTATAAAAAGAAATGAAGAGCTACTTCAACAGTCAAAGTTCTTAAGAAATGCGGGCTTGCGCTAAATTTACGGCTGAACTGATGAAAGAAGAGTCTACCTAGTTTCTAGACCTCAAACTGAAATTTTTACCCACTCATGTTTGTTGGCGATACTTTCCAAGAACTGTGAGCTTGATTTCAGCTCTAGCCATTGTAAGCTTATCAAACAAGGGATAGCACTCTAGTGCATGTGCTCTGCCCTAGAAGGAACAGACGTACACGGTCTCCGCCATAGTTTTGATGAACAGGTGGCTTGATTAAGGAAAACAGAATTCCCGGGCATCGCAATTGCAAGGGCGTGCAAAAAAATTGAAGGTCAAAAAGTCGAGGCAGCAAGAGACTGCACAAACTGAAGGTTAGTGCAAAAAAATGCGCTGTTTTACCATACGCACACAAGCTTTCACACGGAATGTCGCCAAGCGCTACGGGGTGGATGCCATATTTTCCTCCCCAAACAAGTTGTCTGGCATGTGCGCCTGCATGAATAAGTGCACACAGCTGAGGGGTCAAAGGAAACAAAAAGCAAATGCGGTATTAAACACCTGTCCAATTTATTGACTGCGACAAAGAAATCGTGTATCAGATCCCATTGTCCTGCGGTAGATCTTACATAAGGCAGAGTGGAAGGTGTCTGAATGTTCGATTGGTGAACGCAAGTGTTCATTAACACAAGAGACGCATTCTCACTTAGCAGATCAATGTCGTGAGTGCGGGTGTACCCCGCACTTTACTGACACCATGGTTCTTTCTAGGCATAAAAAGCAGCTTCCCGAGAAATTATCGAGGCCTTCAAAGGAAGCAACGAAAGATGCGTTAGCCAGCCAGCGATTAAGATTTGGGATAAAAAAATACAAGTATTTGGTTGGCATATGTGGCAATTGGACTTAGAATGCGTTGTGTGCATGCTTTGTTAAAGGGATCCTGCAGCACTTTTTGAGCATGGTCAGAAAACGATGCCGATCAGTAGTTGAGGCTCCCAAGAACACGCGAGCCAAATATTATAGCGCAGCACGCGGCCTGGAATTTACAATAAATTCTCAGTCAGCTAAAAATTGCTTTCTCTTCTCTCGACAAATGATGTTACAGGCTCAAAAATCCCTGTGTCACAGGCCAACAATCAGCCATTGGATAATTTGAGCATGGCGCACTCGGTCGTTACTGGGGCCGCCGTGGGAGGCCACGACTTGTCCATGCGTGTGCGCGCAATCGCACTGAAAAGCCGCGCATTCGAAGGAAAAGAAGTAGAGAAAATATGCGCAAGGTCACGAGGCACACGTGACATATTTTCTTCCCCCATGCCATCCCTCCCTGCTTCGCTTCCAGCGCTTTCATTGAGACGAGAGAATACAGTTGCAGCGTGTGAGAAATCTTTGTAACTCCACTTGCACTGGACGGATTCTAAAATTTTTGCGGCGAATTCGAGAGGGAATATGCTCCTTTAGTGGATCCATTCCATGGCTACTTGGAAACATGCTGCAGCTATGGCTACTTGGAAAAGAGTTGAGCGTCTTGCCCACGAATTCACCGCCGCAAAACTTTTTAGGATTCGTCCAGTGCAAGTGGAGTTACACAGATTTGTCGCACGCTGCAATTGCATTCTCTTTTCTCGTCCCAAGAAAGCACTGGTAGCTAAGCACGGAGTGATGGCACGGGGAAAGAAAATACGTCACGTGTGCCTCGTGACCTTGAGCACTTTTTCTTTTTTTTTCTTTCTTTGAATATGCGGCTTTTCGGTGCGATTGCGCACACGCGTGGACAGGTCGTGGCCTCCAGGCCACGGCGGCCCCAATAACGACCGAGTGCACCATGCTCAAATCAGCCAATGGCTGTGAGGAGTGACTTTTGAGCTTGTAGCGTCATTTTTCAGAGAAGAGAAAGCAATTTTTAGCTGACTGAGAATTATTGTAAATTCCAGATTGCGTGCTGCGCTGTAATATTTGGCTCACGTGTTCTTGGGAGCCTCAACTACCGATCGGTAGCGTTTTCTGACCATGCCCAAAAATGTTGCAGGGCCCCTTTAAGGGGCAACAGCTAGAGAAATTCTTCTCGTTTGGAGCACACGTCACGTGACTCGATGATTTTTGTTTCTTGTTCGGCTATGGCGTCTTCATTACAGTGCACGCCGCAATGGACGAAAATAAGACTACATGACAGCGGCGACAGGCAGACGTCTTCGTCGACCACACGTTACACCCTGGGTTCTTGGTCTGCGTCATGGGTCACGGGCTTGTCAGAGGCGAATGTTATCACTCCGTCCCGTATGTTGACAACGGCACCGTACTTTCTTAAGAAGTCCATTCCCAGTATCAGAGGTTTGCAGCACTCCTGTAGGATCACGAATGTGGCTACAAAAGCTACATTTCCGATCGTGAGTCTTGCTGTAGATTTGCCCGTCGGTATTATTATCTGGCCTACAGCGTTTCGAATATAAGGGCCCGTCCATTCTATTCTCACTTTCTTGAGTTCGTCTGCCAGTCGCTCACTCATAATAGAAAAGTCTGCGCCAGTATCTACTAAGGCCGTCACTTCAAGCCCATCAATTGTCACAGCGAGGTCGGCAGTCACGTTTGCTCGGTGGAATCTTGTTCGTCGCTCTTATGTTTCGGCAACAATGGGGGATTTTCGGCAATTGGACGACTTGCAACCTTCCCCCCCAGAGGTCGCTGCTTTCAGTTTCCCCGCCGCGGGCTGGGAGACTGACCTCTGACGGCGTCAGCAAAACTGCGGCGGCTCGGTGAAGCAAAACGAGCCGGAGAAGGTGAGCGCGTCCGGAAGGTAGCTGAGCTCTCCTGCGGGCCAGCCAAGTCGTCGTCGATGGGGCCACGGCTATTAGCGAACTGTCGGTGCGTAGCGGCAGGTGCACTTCTGCGGTATTCAGCTGGGCGATGAGGGCAAAAGCGGTAAATGTGCCCTGGCTCTCCACAGTTGTAGCAAAGTGGCCGACGATCCGCAGTGCGCCATATGTCGGTCTTACGCATATAGGGTCGCCTTACGGAATCCTGCTGGGTCCAGGCTGCCACAGGATGTGGTTGGTGGTACTGCGGCGCCGGCATGGGCAATGGTCGACGAACAGCGTCTGCATAGCTGTATCCGTTCGGCTGGTGGATACTTCTGGAGCCATGGACGACGCACTACGTCTGCGTAGGTATATGCGTTCGGCTGGTACGGCGGATCAGGGTACTGCTCGGGAGAGGCAAACGCTTGTCGAAGTTCGTGGCGAACGACTTCAGCGACGTAGGCAACCGTGAACTCCTGCTGTGGTGGTGCTTGCGACGGTGATGTGCTCCTTGCGTTCTCCTTCGCAATCTCCTCGCGCACGGTCTGTCGAATCAATTGGCGAAGAGAACACTCGTCGGTCGCGGTCAGTGCTGCGGCACCTGCAGCTGCGCCGGTGGCCAGGCGGTCGCACCGATGGTACCGTTGCTGCAGCGCACGCTCTATTGCGGTGGCCTCCCTGATGAACTCGTCCACTGTTGTCGGCGGATTGCGAACAAGGCCAACAAACAGCTGCTCGCGGACGCCCCTCATGAGATGGCTTAGCTTTTTTAGCCTCGGACGTGTTGGGGTCCGCGCGGTAGCACAAACGCACCATATCCTCAGCAAACATGGCGACGCCTTCCTGTAGCTGTTGGGTGCGTGACTCCAGAAGTCGTTGTGCGTTTTCACGTCGGTCTGCGTTACCGAAGGTTTCGAGTAACCGACGGCAAAAGTCGTCCCATGTCGTCAAATTTGCGTTATTCGTTTGCAACCACTCCTGACTCGTATTCCAAGGTACCATGTTAAAAGACGCGAAGAAGAGCACCGGTTACTTGAGATATTGGTATTAAAAAACATTGACACCATGGTGAAACAAGCTAATTCTAAGCAAACGGACTCATGAGTCGACTCACTCGAACTCACTCAGACTCAGATCGAGCCGTGAGTCTGAGTCTGAGTGAGTCCGGGTAAGTAATATTTTGGTGAGTTTGAGTCTGAGTGAGTTCGGTTCAAGAAAATGTTCGTCAGTGTGAGCCCGAGTGAGTCCGGCTCAGGAAAATTTTGGTGAGTCTGAGTCCGAGTGAATCCAAAGCGCAAAACATAATTAATAAGTGAGCTCCACAATTTTTGCCGACCTATGGACTGACACCCTTCAGCCATGTCTGAGGTCGTGTGCTTACTGCTCGGCACGAGAGCTTGCAGACTGACCTTCCAGCGTTTTACCCAGCCTCGAATCCAGTCACGCTTGCCTCAAAAGCTACTCAAGCAGTTATCAGATGAGCACAGTGCACATCTGCATTTTGTGATCCAGCACCCCAACAAGGACCATTTGTCAGCTGCATGTATTTGATGTCCACAAGCTCACCTTTCAAGGCCCTGTCATCTTAGCATCCAGTATTTAACCCCATCTAGGCAGATTTACAGCTGTTGAGAACTTCCCGTCTCCGAATACTAGATGCTGATCAGCCCTGCGAGTTTCTTCATCTTGTGAACTCCTACCACCATTTTGTAGCATGGTGCCGGGCGATTCTGCATCCCCTCCACTTCCTGCTGTTGATACACGGAACTGCTATTATATTGAGCTCCCCTGGACCAAGAACGGCCAAGCAGACTTTCCGGAATCAAGACATGCCTTGGCAATGCTACTACCCGAACATCAAATGAGAGTTCCACTATGCATCATCGTACGACATCTTTAATGCAGCTTTGGGTGCTGGATGTCCTTCAAAACTCATCAGAGGAGTACCCATCGTGGCCAATCGCTTCCCTTTGCTGAAAACTGACACCCACTGAGCAGCGTTACAGCATTTTTGGATGAAGACTGAAGCAGCAGTCCAATGTTTTCATCATTACGTGGAAGGAAATGAGTTCTTTGTTATAAAATACATGAGTCCATATCTCTTGTACGCCATATATACTCCCTCAGTTCCAATGGTGGCATCCACATTGCCCGTGAACTGCAGCAGATGTCAAAGATATCAGAATTCAATACAGACATTAGCCGCATCAAGGGAGCTGACAACGCTGTCACTAATGCGTCACATAGCCCAATCAACGCCTTCACCTGTCTCAGAGGAATAGACCTAGAAAAAGTGGCAACTGCTTGACATAATGACAACAAATTCTGCCATCTGCAAGAACTATAAGCTTCGATGTTGCTAGAGTTTCAGTGGTGCACAGTCCTTAGCCAGGAACAGGACACATTTGCTGTGGCACATATGTTGTGACACAAGCATTGACCATTTATGGCCACTCGCAAACACAATTAGTACTGGCATCACTAGACAGTCTTTCACACCCAAATACTCAGGCAATCCAAAGCTTCCCCCAGGCAGATAACATAAGGTGTAGCATCACGTGGGTGTTTCACCAGTGACGATCACTTTGCAGCACTTGAAGATTCAGGCACATTGAGACATTGTTGGATATGTTTGCAGGTCCAAACACATGATTCAACCACATTTTTGTAGATCTTATCGTGCCATTGCCATCTCGCCAAAGCCAAACTTGTTGGCTCGTGTTGATTGTTTCAAGCATTGGGTGGAATATACTAATCCGATTCCAGACATTACGGCTGCAACTGTTGCTTCTGATTTTGTAGCAGCTGGCTGCATCGCTTGGGCATGCCGTCCTCAATCACAGCAGATAGAGAAAGCCAATTTGGGCCGACATTTCACAGCAGCCTACCTTCCAATGAGCAATGGAATGGAACATATATGCGTCACATTCAAGAACACATTGGCTGCAGCACTGTAAAACTTGTTTTCGGGGTGACTGTAGGTCTGCCAAGTGACCATGTTCTTTCAGTCTGATCAACAAGAAAGCCCACGTTCCTGCCGGTGACTACACATTTCGTCTACATGGCATCATGAAGAAGCTTCGACCTACTAGCTCTGTGATAGCGCACAGGAAGACACATATGTTAGCAGGGAACTTGACTCTTGCACACATTTTAATGGAATGATACGGGCTGAAAACTGTCCCTCATCTATGCCTAGCTGCCCACTTCACAAAACTTTTATTTTGAGTAACCTTTCATGAAGTGTTATACGAAAACACAACAGGGGAATCACTACCTATGCAGATGTCATCACCAGTGGCCTGAAACAGCAAAATATCCTACACATAACGTCCATAAACGTTCTCCACGAGGCCATGGTTAAAACTGCACGTTGACCGCGGTTTCAAGTACAGCTGGTGAAAAAAGCCTTTACCAGCATCAGTTCTTCAGGCATCTGGAAATTTTTTTTTGTATTTTATTTATGCACCGAATTAGGTATCTCGAAAGAATATTTAGGTGCGAAAAAAAAGAACGATTGCATTTATGGCACTTGTTATATGATAACTATAAAAAATATTGAATAACTGCTCGAGTGTTATATCTTATACAATTGAGTAAATCTATGTTTTCGAGAGGTTTGCTAATGTGCTAGCTCTTGAGTGCTACAAATAATGAGTGAAGAAGTTACTCTAACTTCCTATGGCCTGGTACCTATGCTTTCAGGTGCTATGAAAAAATGAGTGTAACTTTGTGTTTGATGTGATCTTCACCTCTGCAACTAGATCTCCCTCAAAGAAGGTTCAGACACCATTCTAAATACCTGCAGTTTTTATCAGTTGGCATAAAAGACAGCATGCTCACGCGCCTTGAGCCTTGTTTTAATTGTATACGCCAACAAGCTCAATAACGTAAGTCATGCCTGTCTTTCTCAACTCATTCACATCATACTCGCTGAAGGTAAAGCCACATTTAATTGCAAAAGTGCATGCACCCCTGGACAGCAAAATGCAATGTTCAAATAACCAATGTGACAAATGTTGTGAACCCTGCCATACGTCAAATGGTCCTCCAAGCATTTTGAGAGGTATATTTGGTAATAACTCTGACATTGGTTTAGCAATACATGCAACTATAGGAGCCAGGAAGCTTAAGTAGGACTGACAGTTCGGTGAGTTGGTACGGATGCATGATTTTAGAACTACACAACAAAGATGATGAAAAGACTAATGAGCCACACACACAAGCGCCGACTCACAACTGAAGTTTATTCAACATGCATTACAGAACAGATTTATACACCCACATGGCTACACACAACAACTGACCAGGAAAACAAAAAAAAACAAAAATAAGTTATCCAGTAAGGTGAAAGATTTGTTTATCCTGCAATGCAATTGAAGGAAAGCTGATACATGAATGTTTTTCATTTTGAATGTGCCATCTCGATTAGTTCTGATTACTTTTGAACATAGGTCTGCGAATTCACTCATGAGTCGACTCACTCAGACTCAGATCGAGCCGCGAGTCTGAGTCTGAATGAGTCCAGGTGAGTTTATATTAGTGAGTTTGAGTCCGAGTGAGTCCGGTTGAGAAACATTTTAGTGCGTCAGAGTCCGAGTGAGTCCAGTTGAGAGAAAATATTGCTGAGTCTGAGTCCGAGTGAGCCCTAGGCGCGAAATGTGTTTCTAGAGGGAGTCTGAGAGAGCTCTACACTTTTTTTGCCGATCTATGGTTCTATTTACTGAACTTCAGCATCACTATCAGCCTCACGTCGGCTGATGTTTCTACTCACGACGACTCACACATACTTCAAAGCCCCAGCGTTCATATGCTTGCTAATTATTTATTGATCAGAGGCTTGAGTTATGGAGGAGGAGGTGCGGTGGCCTACAACCCCCCCCCCCCCCCCCGGGAAACTCTTTCCTCGGAATTTTTAATCAAAATATCTCTTGTACGTCATCTCTTTCTATAAAAATCTCTTTATTTTTATTTATTTTATTTCTTTTATTTATACAATACTGCAGACCCAATTTGGGTCCAAGCAGGAGGGCAAATACATCAATATATATACATAAATAGCAATTACAAATTTACTGGATTGCGTTCACTGATATGATATATTGGAAGAAAAGAGGTCACAAGGCGCTAAGTAGAGCACCGATTATGCGAGATAGTGGATTAAAGAGCATTGACACCATGTTCAAGAAAGCCAATTGTACGCTAACAGACTCATGAGTCTGCTCACTCAGATTCACTCATACTCAGATAAAGCCATGAGTCTGAGTCTGAGTGAGTCCAAGTGAGTACCTAATACTTTGGTGAGTCTGAGTCCGAGTAAGTCCGGCTGAGAAAAATTTCTGTGAATCTGAGTCCGGGTGATCTCGGTTTAGGAATATTTTGAGTAATCTGAGTCTGAATGAGTCCGAAGGGCAAAATATATTTCATGAGTGAATCTGAGTGAGCACATCTTTTGACGACCTATGCTTCTGAAACATATCATGACAAGACTACTCAGGAAGCTTGTGTTTGTATGGCTCCTTACTCTGTTTGTCTTCTTTGTCGTGCCATTATAAAACAGGAAAGCTTATTGTGTGCACCAGACATTCACATAGTAGCTCTTTCCCCACTTGTTCATGTGAAAATCCACTAGTATGAACTCTTTAGACTTCACTGTTGCCTTAATTGTTATGTATAGTGCTGCCCAATTTATTCTTTTTCACGTTCATTCCAGCACACTGAAATAATGCTATTCAGATTCCCAGCAGCTTTAGTGCAATGAATTGAATTTGTTGCTGACAGCTCTGGTCATTGTTACAAATATTGCTGCAACTAATTGAATGGAACACTAATGCAAAGCAAATTAAATAAGAGGACAGTGACGGCACTTTTCATATAGAAAATATTATTTGCAGCAAGCCACGGCATTAGATTTTAACAAAGGCTATATAAAGTGAGGAACCCGCAAGTTGAGTCTGACAGGGACTATACAAGAAAGCAGGTTGATCTTCATTCTGCTCATCAGCTTCCAAGCCTCACTCTAGTTGAAGCAAGCCTGGCTACTGCCACCCATGTGGAAAGATAGCCGAAACACAGTATAAATATTTCTGTATAAAATACACACAATGTCACTAGAGCAACATTTTGGTATTTTATTTCTAACACATGCAGTGTAAGTGCTGCAATAATTACAAGACGTCTGAAAGTTTACACACCTATTATGCTGTTCTCTATATTACTTTTTTATGCCTTTCACGTAGTGCAAGTACATTAAAATGTCAACATGACTATAACGGATGGGACAGAAGCAAAAGCTGGTCAAAGATGACCATGCAGGCCATTGCTTGTTTGTCCGAGGAATACCATGTGCACGCGCCCTCGTCAATCTCCTCTGTCTCCTTTAATTTCGAACACACTCCCAGCACTGATGAAGGTGGTGAGCTTAGAGAGAGGAATTCGGCGAGTCAGTGTCTATAAGCCTGGAAGCAAGAGGATTTGAACCACCTAATGATGTGTTGGGTGTGTGCACACCCTTCTTTCACAGAATGGCGAGAGATGGCAGGTTGTCGGAACATTCTTATGTTGTCTGGGAGGTCGAGATTGCGGTTGGGAATGTCGAGTGGGCACCAGTGGCGTTAGGTGTTCAAGACGGCCTCCACTCTAGCATAAGTCTGTGGTTAGTGGTTGACGTGTTCATTGTGTCACAGTGTAGTCTGCCGTCCTGTCTCGTCCACTTGGCATCAGCACACTTGAGGGTACATTCGGGAGGTGTACGAAGCCATTGTTGAGGATCCAGGTGTGAGTGTCTTCTGTCGGTGCATGGAGGAAGAGCCGGATATACGAGTAATGGCTTTCTTTTCCATCGGTGCTTCTGGCATTTGTGTACATACATTCATTTAAACGTTCTCATGCAAGAAAGGCATTGAACGTGTTTTCGTGACTTTTCAGTGTTGCGCCTGAACTGCTGACGTGGCTGAAAGGCTCTCCTTTTTGGTTGTGGTGTTGTCTCGGTCAGGGGCACACAGCCTTCAGTCGCCTTATATTTGCCTTCGTAAGGGAGCTCTTTACATGCTTCTTCGGTGCGTTGTATTATTCTGAAAGCTGTAACTTGAAGGTGTTGACTGTGGCGCTTTTATCTAGTGTTCCACTTTTTGCTAGCTTCATTTGCACACAAAACAAAAACTCAAAAGCACGGTAACTTTTGCTTTGGGTTTTCTGTTGTTCTTTCTACTGTTATTTTAGTCTGTGTCCTCTGACTGCTGACAACCTCATGTGACAGCTCTCCCTCGTGCACTTGTTCGTGCCATGCAGTGACTTATTCGCCTTATCAGCTAAAGACCGTTCGTATAATGAAGAGAAAGCTCTGTCTGTTCTGGTTTTGTCATCTGCTGGTGGCGTATCTTCAAGGTCTCTTCTCAGTGTACCCTTATCATACTTGGCTGGAAGATGAGCACGACTGAATCCTCCGGATTGTATGGGCACGTCCACTAATCTCCCGAAAGACAGCTAGCCTTATCGTCATCAGGAAACGATAAAATAATAACAAATGATAGCGGCCGGGTCTAAAATAAAATTTTCCAATTCAGTAACCAGCTTGCCAGATATCTGCGGAACGCTCGCCTCTTTCCGTCTATTTAAGGAGTAGGCGCACGGTTGAGGGGGAAGGGGCATCTCATGGTTCTGTATTTAATCAATGTAGCACTGCCGCCGTGAGCGTGCGTTGTTTTTGTTATTAATGGTTCGGCGTGTTATGTCCTATGTCGCACACGAACTCACGGAAACGCTTTTTTTTTCTTTTGCGTCGTACTGCGCAGTCTACGTACCGCGGAAACTGCTGTTCTGAGGAGCTAGAGTAGGGTACATATAAGCATGTATTAAAAGAAATGCAGTATAACGTAGTTCGAACTCGCAACGACCCGGTGCGAGGGTGCCCTGACGCCCACGCACCCCGCCACACTTTACCGTCCGTTCGCAGCGATGTTGTAGGGAATTCGTGTGGGACGTCGTTCCATGAATATACAGTGCGCGTGTGTGGGTGTGTCAGATTGCGGCCACTGCGTACATTGTACGATTCAATCACGGCCGTAACACTCATAGTCAACAGATAACCCCAATTTTCCACGCTTCAAGCATCTAGCGCCGTTAACCGGTACTGCGCTGTGAAAGCGAAACAGCCAAATCGGTCGCGGCGATAGCAAGCAGGACACACGATACGATTTGTGTCCGATCCGACGTCGAGCGCGCCGTTACGGTTGCGTTGCGAATGGCAGCGGAAACCGCGGTTGCTTCGTCGTACAGAAGCACCGAATCGTACGCCTGATAGGCGACGAACTAGGTAATTTTTTCTCGGTTAAATAGTCTTGCGCGAGTACGATACGATTTGTGCCCGATCCGACGTCGAGCGCGCCGATTGTACTCGCGCAAGACGAAGCAACCGCGGTTTCCGCTGCCGTTCGCAACGCAACCGTAACGGCGTGCTCGACGTCAGATCGGACACAAATCGTATCGTATACTCGCGCAAGACTATTTAACCGAGAAAAAATTACACAGTTTGTCGCCTGTCAGGCGTACGATTCGGTGCTTCTGCACAACTCGACATCGGATCGGACACAAATGGTATCGTGCTTGCTATCTCCGCGACCAACGATCATGCATAATCAACAAGCCGTGTGATTTAATCACTAAGATATGTTTCTTATGTTGTGTCTGGCACATTAATCTCAAACTTGAAAAATCGGCGTGTGAAGTAGGACCACAAGTACGCTAAACAACAGCGGGCGCAGAAATTGGCACGTAACGGCCCGAGCTTATGCCGAAGAAGTTCACTCTTCAGCCGACGTCGGCAATATCGTTCGAACGACGGGCCAATAATTCCGGCTTAATTGGATGGCTCAGCCCATATTGGCTTCTGCTCGTATAACTCGGCCCAATGTTTCCGTTCTATTAGGCTGGCACAGCCGAAATTGGCGCCAAGTTCTGAATGCTGGTCCAACGTCACCGTTCTATTAGACTGGCAGAGCATTTATTGGCAGCACATTGTCAATACTGACCTGTGCGCCGGACCTGCGCGCCGGTGTTTCCGCCTCCGGCGGCGGCGCGTCAACGGCGTGGGGTTCATCGGATCGGCGGCGGCGCGGCGCGGGGGGGGGTAGATTCAACAGGTGGTGGGGATAGAAGCAGTCAGTGCGACAGCAACATGTCGTAATGTTATAACGAACTAAGGCTATCAGCTATAACTCTTTTTCATCCGATCTCGCGAAACTGCAAATCACTGGTGTATGGGAATACGGCCGCTCCCTGGGAGAGGAGCGGTTCTCATACAGTTTGTCGTATCAGCAGTCACAACACGAAGTGGCCAGATGATAGCGCGTAGAAGGGTATACGAGACGCGTTTGCTGATGCCTGCCGAGATAGCGCGCGCTCCAGCACTCGCGACCGCGTCCAAGTTCACAGGTGCGGATATCGAGCCACGTAGCCCCCCCCCTACGCCGACGTCCCTTCATGCTCCTTCGTCCAGTGAAAGACGGACAGGGCTTCCTTTCTTGTTGAGGAGCGACCGACGGCAGGCCTCGCACGCGGTGTGATGCAATGGCATGCGCCCCACGTGCGATGGAGATGGGCAGCTTGTTTCATCTACTCGCGAGCTTTAACTAGCGGGTACAGCATACGATGCGCGTACAAAAGTTATTGATTTGGGCTTTGTACGGTACATGACGGCGACAATGAAAACCTGCACAGAGTGTCCATATAATTGTTATCGCAATAAAAAAATAGACAATAACCGTGGAAGCGGGTTGGCCTATTTTTTTGGAGAGCTAGATTGTCTTCGCTGTAAAGAGTTCGTACGTTGGGGGAATCAAATAATCCGGTGCCTCTTCCATTCGTTCCATTCCATATCTCCTCCACACTTATTTCTTTATAACCCCTTCAGGCGCGCATTATGATGCACTGTCCGGAAATGTATAAATTTCGCACAACATAATTCTAAGTCACTCGTTATTACATTCCAAGAAAGAAAATGAAGAAATATGTTGTTTTCTGCGAACTATGTAATTAATCTTAATTAGCTTATGATTAAATACTTCATTATTCTGAGACCACTCCTGTACAATTATTACACAAAAGAAGGTAATCTTAGGCTGAAAATGCGAACGCACTTCGTTTTTGGCTATGTTCTTTTCGAGCAAAGAAAAATAATACTTAAGAAGTTGGGATAGGGGACGCTAGGTGGCGTCGAGAGGGGATCGGACGCGTTCGTCTCGGCTCCTCAATATTTCGCCTGTTTTTGCGTTCAACTTCGCGGGTTCTTCACAACAATTGTTGAGTGCAACCGGAAGTATGCCGGGATCGTCCTGACACCGAGCTGTCGGGTCAACGACACCGATTTCTTCCCTTCTGAAGCGACTAAGGACCAGGGCATGTCCGGCCGCCAGGCTAGGACTAACAGCGGACCGGGGAGCGGTGCATCGACTACCAGCAACTGCCCTGGTCATGGCGATGCAGCAGCCACTAACCCAACGGATAACGACCAGGAAACGCCAAAGGAAACCATGGACACGGACGATCAAGATTCGAAAACGGAACTGGGCCTCTACAGGAGGTTTCGCCGAGGATTCCCTATCGTCTGACGAGGCGATACAAGTGGAGTCAGCCAGCGGCGACGAGAGCGAGCACTGTGACGCATCAAAGGGAGCCGACGACGAAGCGAAAAATGGTCAGTGGCAGCTTGCTCTATCGTTACGGAAACGTAAAACGACTAAGGAGGCAAGCGCGCACCATGGAAGATTCCAGGCAGGTTGGTGATTTTGAACAAGCGGGATCACTAGTCACAGCGAAAAGAAAATTAATGACATAGCGTCGGTAGTCGACGAAACCCGCAGAGACAGCGAGAAGAACGCCGGTGGCAGCGGAACGCCTGGGTTGGCGCACGGGGAGCAGACGCGACGCGTCGGGTGCCATGCGAGGCCGCCGACGCTCACGTGCGACGCCTCTACCCAAGAACGACATGAAGATTATTATACGGCCCAAACCAGGGCTCGTGGTGAGAGACTTAAAAACATATGAAGTGGCACGAGCCATTGAACGTGCATGTGGAGACGCGGAAACATGCAGAAGTGACAAATTCCTGCTGCGTCTCCGAACGGATCCAACATTATCATTGCAAGTACCTGCACGAGCAAGTTGCCGAGAAAATTCTGAAAATCAAGGCACCTCGATCTCAACAACACCAGACATCTTGTGAATACCTATATTTCTACACCCGGAAGGGTTCCTCAAGGGAGTTGTACACGGACTAGAACGTGATACCCCGGAAGAAGAACTTCTCAACAACTTGAGAGTACGCACACAGGGCGTCACAATCGTCCAGGCACGCATGCTGGGAAAATCTGAGACGGCAATGATAACCTTCGATGGACCCA